>JTDE01001443.1:35764-56545 GCA_014338405.1 Paragonimus skrjabini miyazakii | reverse complement strand
CAGCTAAATCGGTTGAGGTTTTCAGAACATTCCTCGATCGGTATATAAGTGAGAGACAACCCGCACTACAAGTTTCCTACAGATCATTAAATGCACATATCTGAAGAAGTGTTGATTTAGTTTGTTTCAATGTTCGTTGCTGAAATGATAGCAGCCAACAGCTTCATTTAATTTTCCTTTCACCTTTTCCTTACACTTGTAAACCGTCCGACACAATTTTTCACGGACTAACACACAGACAGGAACGTACAAGCAAAGTTTTTTTCTATCATAACAACCTATGAACCTACAAAGGCCAAGGAGCTGGATCACATGATTAATCCAGCAGCCTTGAGGATGATTTTAGACCAGTTGAACGATCTCGTCACGGGTCCAAACTGCAAAGCCATACGCACTGTGGACCTAGTCCGGAAACGACAATGTAGGCTACCAAACAGCAACAGCTGCCAGCCCAGTCTATACAAAAACCCATGGACAAATTCCAACGCGAGACATGGCGACCTATAGGGGTGAATATTTTTTCAAACGACTAAACGCAAACGGAAAAAGTAGACTAGGTAAATGACCATTTAGCATAGATGGGAAAGGATGCAGTAAACATGATTGATGCGTCCACCTTATTGATTATACAGGAATGTTATTTCGCTGACCGTCGGTGATCTGATTCCAAGCCAACAGCCTTATCAAATCTCATTGTTTATTCACTTAGGTCCGGAAAAAAATTATCACAGGAAAAAAGCTTTCTCTTGTATAAACTTGATAGAAGAAGTCAACAACAAAGGTTTGCACGGAACAAATCGGTAACAGTTTGCTGCATATTGACTGCCGTTAACTGTGTCTGCATAGCAAAATCAAATTGCTTGACAATAAGCCAAAAGATAGAATCACACAAACAAACAACAGCATTGAAAATACATACAGTAGAGTTCCCTTCTAAGGCAAAAGCAAACGAATAAACAAACCATGTTACATATAACCTTTTAAGAAGAAGGACTACCACAAAGCATAGTAAGTTATCATTTACAGTCGTGTAAGCGATTCAGAATGTCTCGGCAGTGTTCATTTGGCGATAGGCACTCCGAAGGAATATTGCATTCGATAAAGCTGATTGTCAGAACCACATCTGAAAATGTAATCGACGAAACTTTAGTTTGTCACATCGAGACTGGACATCGATGCAGTGTAACGGCTTGTGCATCTCGATGACCTATTAGGCTAAACTGGACGATGTGGACACCACACCGACAGTCACTCACGCCAGACAGGCCAATAGGTGGAGATCTGTGTGGTGAAAATCTACTCGATTCACCGCTTATCCAAACCCCGACACAATAGGATATCTAACAAGGGACCAATCCAAACGTCGCGTTGAAGATACCACATCAGGATTTGACAAACAATCACAACGTAACGCCTTCAGTCATTCGCTAATTTCTTTGTTCCATATTGCACCAATTAACGTACAGTTTGACTTTGAATGTGCTAATACGACCAACCAACGACAAACTGTGATTTCTTTAATACTGTTGTACATCCATAAATCTGACTTCTTGTCTCATGAATATGAACTGCTTACTGCAACCTGTACGAGGTCTTCTCATTACTTGCATGGGAGGTTTCAACCCGAGTACGATAGCTGGGGCCATTCGAAGTCCCTAATTCCGAATATTGCAAATTGACGTCGCGGAATGGAACTGCCTGCAACCGAACAAGTAAATCTTCATGTTGGTGCGAATGAATTAGAGGAATGGGTGGAAAGGTTCCAACTATGGTGCAACATTCATCGTGATGTGAAAAAGAAGAACCAATCAGCTTTCTTCGTTAACGCTAGTGGTCGTGAACTGGCATACCCAAACCCCCCAGCAAAATGTCATTCGACGAACTAAAGAAACTATTGTTAAAGCACGTGCTTTCCGTCGATTTCCAGGCCACCTAACGGGTGATGTTCAATTCCTTAGTGCGTTCAACAAGCACGAGCTTCCGTGAGTTCATTCTACAACTGCAAAGACAAGCTGCCCGTTGCAACTTTGATGATAAGCTAGAGGAGCATCTGCGTGATCGACTGATTGCTGGTGTCAGTGACACTGATCTTCAGAGGAGATTGCTGATCAAATAAGATATGACGTTTTAAGAAGCCCGAGACATCTGCGAGCAGAAGGATGACGTCAACGGTGCTACTGCTGAGTCAAACGTCATAGTATTTCAGAAGACCAAAGCGCACACTCCCACCTTAAGTCAACCAATGAGCAAGTTTCCACAACCTCCTCAAGTACTCGTCAACAACCCCGGCCCAAAGAAAGTGAACAAGTGTTTCTCTTGTGGCGAGTTACACTTACGATCATCTTGCCGATTGCGTAATGCCATATGCCAATTGCGTGGTAAATCTGATCATATTAAGAAGATATGCAAAGGTCAGAAATGCCACTTAAGTCAGGTTAAAGAGACAAATGTCGTAGAGCTATCTACTACTGTTTATTCATTGCAACTGAAATTCAGGGGTGAGTAGTATATTCACAACTGACTGACGTTCAAATCAGGATGTACGTGTGAATTCATTGTGGGCACAATAACTAGCGAATCCATTATTTCAAAACCACTACTAGATCGCATGGCCTCTGATGCTGAACTGAGATCAACAACGATCAAAATACATGGAGTTACTGGTCATCGTTTTGCGCTGCTAGGTGAGACTACTGTAATGGTGGTTGGTAAGGATAGTGAACTGATTCCAGTGCGATTCTTGATGTCAGAAGGAAGTCCAGCTATCCTGGAATTAACAGTTTTGAGACAGCCCAACTGTGATCTTTCACTGAAGGCTAATCGCAAGAATGGTCCGAGTGGAGATCATCAATTTCAGTTATATAACTTTGGTGTTCAGCGTTCACACAATTCAAGAGGAATGAAAGTGGAGCCAACAACATTGGAGGTGCAAGTGGATCCAGTTCTTCTAAAACATCGAAGTTGTTCTGCTCACCTACGGCCCCGAAGGTCGTTTCAGATAAGGCCGCAGAGAAGGCGTCGAAGATTAAAGTCGATAAGAAAAAGACACAAAGCAATGGAGGAAGCAGAATGTTCTGTACCGGGAAAGTTCGAAGTGCCGAGAAGATCAGTAGGATTGGCAAACGTGAATGTAGACGATTCTCAAATAGGGAAAGGTTCTGGTGAAAATCTACTCGATTCATCACTTATCCAAACCCCGAAACAACAGGATATTTAACAAGGGACCAATCCAAACGTCGCGTTGAAGATACCACCTCAGGATTTGACAAACAATCACAACGTAACGCTTTCAGTTATTCGCTAATTTCTTTGTTCCGTATTGAACCAATTAACGTACGATTTCTGGGGCTATTCAAAGTTCCTAATTCCGAGTATTATAGTCTGTTAAACCGCAATCTCTTTATATTCCAAGATAAAGGTTGGAAGAAGGTTAGCACCCTTTTCCGGATAAAGTATCAGCTTTGGTACACTGCCACTCACCTGCTACCTTGCGGTACAGGGTTCTGAACCGAGGGTTTTGATTGAGAACCATAATCATTCTCTTGTCTAGGTGGTCTGGGTGTCCTGGTAGTATTCCAGACCACATACAACCATGAATACCCAAAACACCAATAATTCCACACTGCATCGACCGTCCCACAATATATACCGGGTCGCCCGATTTGCTGCATACAGCATGGTAAACAGACATGCTACTGCTGATCCCTTTCTCACTGTTGTGTCAAATTGAGCTCTCAGACCACTCCGGACTCCCATTTTTAGTAATTACTCTATAGGTCCTATAACGGATATAGCTAATCATAATAACACTGTGTTGGTAAGTCTTATCTGCTACTGTCCAGCTTCAAATCTTCCTCGATCTAGGATGCGAATTACTGTGGGTGCTTTCAACGTTCGCATCCCCAAAAACCTACAGTGCGATATTACAAACTGGGAGGAGATTGTCAGCAGTCGAAACTTCATAATCGGTCACCAAATATCGGTTCATAATTTCTGTGTTTAAAGTCGGTCAGGGCACTTTCAGGATAGAAAAGAAGAGTAAGTTAATGGGTTATTCACATGCCACATATACAGTGTAAGCTCACAGGACCAAACCCAGGAGGCGTGTGAGCGCCTGACCTCATAATACAGTCGGTCAATTCTGATTAGCTAGATGATAAGTCAACGCGAAAATGAAACTATTGCCTCTCAGAAAAAAAGACTCGAATGACAGATTTCAGGCAAGGGAGGGAGATGACAAAAATACAAGGCAAGCAGAAATTCATCATATATATTCACTATGCTATGTGTTAATGAGGTCTATATATAATCAGAACACAAATTCAGAACAAAAACCAGAAAACCTTTGAAGACACAACCCACTAACAACGTTGCGGTGCGGTGATGTATACAAATACATACACACACGGTTAGAAACATCCGTTTCAAAATAACCCCTCAAATTGACCGAAGCCAAAAGACTCCTGAGCATAGTAGTAATCGCAAGTGGCTTGCGCCGCACCACTTATGATTCTACTGATACACCACGTATTCGGTGTAACCCGAAGGAATAAGACCAGGAGACTCATGAATGAAGGCCTTTGTGTTCAGTCGGCCAATGCTGGTTAACCAATTGGTAAGAAGTGAAACCTTTATCTCTCGGAAAAAAATTGGAGAGATTCAGACTGTAAGATCTGAACTTGTAAAAAACATATTGAAAGCAGAGGGTAGATATTAGTTGAATGTAGGAATACACAGTATAGCATTATAGAATGGATAAGGAGGTAAAACAAAAAGTGAAGGTCAGACTGAAAAATTAACAAAACACTCATCATGGAATGCATCAACAAAGCTGAAAAAAAGAAAAGTAGAAACCGATGGAGACTAGGGTTTTTGAAAGGGAGAGTAGGGGGTTTTCCAAACGACGGCGGTCGTTGGCTGATACGAACGAACATACACAACTGATATCCTATTTGGAGCATATATATATATATATATATATAATATGAAAAATCCTAATTGTAGACTCACCGTTAATCCATAACTCATTTTGATCACTGCTATAATTTTTGTGTTTTGCACGAAATGCTTGCAATACTGAACGAAGTGAACCGCTATTCCGTTGATCCGAGTCGTCGGGCGCATTCACAACTTTACCAACAGGAGTGGAAACAGCTAACAGTGGACTAGCTAACGAAGAGCATTCCGAGTCCGTTGTTACATGACCTTGGCAGGAACCCTCTGAGGGTGCAGCGGCATCCGGTTCCTAACGGAAATTGTTAGAAAAAGGTGAGATGATTAATTTGATCGTCCAATTTTTGCCACACAACACTGTCTACTGAAACTATGTTCATCCAGCGGTGCCAATTGAATCAACTTAGGTGCTGAGAACGTGTCACGTGTCAACTTGAAGTACTGCACAAATGCTAAAATATAACAATCTTGTTTGGTAGATTTAGCATTAATAGTCAATAAAATGCTAGTTTCCAGATGACAACAGCGTCAATTCAAGTAAAATATCACCATTAAAACAACCACCTCGAAAACATTCGTGTTAATTGTAAGTCATTTATATACTCGACAGCTAAATGCAGGCGCGGTGCTAAGTAACGCGAGGAAAATGTTCATCAACATTGCGATGGCTTGGTTCGGTCCAAGAGCTGCCCGGCAGAAAGACACGACGTACTTTATCGTATCCTTTTGTGAAGCATCCTAATCAACAGGGCAGTGATGCTTTCCGGGGTTTCCATTGAGCAAAGAGGGACCCTGGAGTATTTCGAAAGCAAGCTGTTTTGAAGCACATGAAACCAATTTGAAGCGGGATAGCCTGCTTCATTTTACAGTGCCAGCAAGAGCTCGTAACTGAGTTACAGACTGCCCGAATTTGAGTTCTGATAGTGTTGACATTTGTTGTTCGCCCGGAAAGTCTACCTAATTCCAGGACGATTTTCAATCAAGGATCACTCCCGATCCGTGACCTAAGGACAAGCCTGCTGACACCAACCAAGCCGTCTTAGCAACTCGGGAAATGAGCTTTAAGTGAACTAAATGAAATACCCAATTTAAAAACCAGATCATTGTACATAAAGTGAGTAAAAAGGTGGCCCCATGAAATGAAATTCCTCAAATACTGGGAACCTGAGCTTAAATGTAGTTAGCCTGGCTGAATGAAAATCAAAGCCTACCGTCACAGTCAGATATAGAGGGCTTCAGAAAACTGGTTGTTGGCAGTGTTTACAATAAGACATAACACTGGAAATGACATCAAAAACCGGCAAGGTAGAGTACTGAATGTTAGTTGACAAACCAGAAGCTACGTGGGCTAGGAACGGAAGACCCGATAAAACTGACGGAATCGAATCGGTTCGTATACAAGCACCGCGTTGTTCACACTCAAACTTGGTTTACAACTCCCTTTTCAGACTATATGCCACTGTGGATGTGGTCATTACTTGTCACGGTATAAACGAAAACGTAACCTCCTAAACTCGCGATTAGCTACGCTATGGAAGGTTATTTGGCTGTCTAGCGAAAAGGTATAACAGGGATTGTGATGTCGAAAGAACCTATTGCGCACGCATAAGTATTCCTTAAACAAGCTAATGCTGTTCAATGCATATGCGATCACACTGTAAAATGTGAATGTTCTGGTGAACTCATTAGTTTCGAAAAGTTTCATCTGTTCTAGTAGTGGCTGTGTTAAGTTGATCGGAAGGCGAAATTACGTGCACAAGTTGGCTGTTCGTGAACTGGTTCTGCATGTGAGTGCCCGCTTGGTGAGCAGTAGGGACACAACGAGTATTAACCAGAAATACTGAAGAACAAAAAATATCTCAACAGTACTAGCTCTGATGTAGTGAATATCATCCTTGTATCGCGTTATTTGCAGATTGGCATTACTTGCAAGATGAAGGAAGTTAGATCCATAGGTGTGAAAGTGAAACTGTGCAACGTTTTGCGCTTACCGAGTCAGAATGAGAACAACTCTCCTCCACATTTTCATCACCGTTTTCTGTAATTCCATCGACATCCGCCGATTCAATCTGTTGAAAATGGAAAGTAATGAAGTGACACTGAAACACAAAATAACCCTACCAACAATCACTATTATCCTGTCATGTTCATTGACAATAACAAAACAGTGAGTAAAGCTGTCACGTAGTTGCGATATCAACACGGAAAAAAACCTAGTCTGATGAGAAAAGAGATTAGACGGAGTGGAACACCTATCATCTCAACGGCTCCTATTTGGAAACCTGAAAGTATCAAAATAGCTCGTGGCCTGCCGGTTACCTCATCAACTGTTACCCCTGCTCATTTTAAGCGACCATCCGTCGTGCAATCAGGCAGTACGACAGTTGCCTCCATTCGGTACATGTACGATCTTATTACAGAGAGATAGAGAGGCATTTGACACTGAAGATCGGAGATATCAGTGGCGTGCGGGAAATGCAAGCGTTGGAACATTGCCCTGTCGTTGCAGTAAAGCAAATCTAGGCCGAAGAATGTTGTACCCTTCGAGACATCGCGAATACTTATCTTTTACACAGTTTCTCACATCATCACACCGTTTTCGGGATCGTCAACTAACATACATATGAGGTCACCTTTTCGTGAGATAGATTTGGGCAGCGAGCAAAACACAGCGTTTGTGGGCGCTCTGTAGAGTGCTATTTTATCCTTCACAACCGTGTGCATTTAATGTGCTGTTGGTATCGAACATTTAGGATTTCGCTTGTTCAGTCATTCTAGATTAAATCCGTGGATCATAAAACCTTGACACCGGGTAACAGATGGAGCACATCACAAGCCACTGTCGGTTGTTTGCTTTTGGGACATAGGCATCTTGATGTCGAATGTTTGAGTATAGACATACTTGTTGTAACAGATAGGTACCCTCCCTTCTTTTTTCGTACTTCCTGTCAAAGGCTTGTTTGTTTGTTTTCGTCTGTATGAAAAATAGGCATCAGTATGAACCAATGGTGCACTTTTGTCTCTGATTACGGGTTAGTAGCGCTGCAGGCGAACCAACCAAGAAAACACTTTAAACGTGCCCCCGGTAAGTTGTCAAAATAGCTAACGCATCATCTGGTTATACTACGTGTACACTAAGAAATTGAACGAGAATGACAAGTGAGTGCACATAGTCGAAACTGTTGAACATCAGTAGAAAATGTATGGATACAGAGCAGAAACAAGTAAATGAGCAGAATAACTCATTGTGTGACCAGAAGCGTTACATTACAACAAACGTATTGTGCGTTAGATTAAGGAAACAAACACAAGGCAGTCCATTTGAAACCTTCACTGTACTACCTCAGAGGAACAGTAAAGTTGCAAGAGACAAAAAAATTATACACATGAGCTAGTTTTGGGAAAACTTCTGGTTAACACAGTACAACAGATTCACTACCACGCAACATACAAAACTGAACATTATAAGCCTGCTAAACCTGGACAATAGCAACATTCGTGATAACCGAAATTTGATCAAGGAATTGTGAGATTCACTATCGGCTTCATTACCAGGGAGATGTAGAAATTAGCAAAGATGCTGAATCTTAGCAGCAAGCAGGAGGTCACCAAATGCCACCCATACTTCGTGGAGGCTTCACAATTCAGACGAGCTCTTCGGGTAACCCAGGCCGAATGAAGTTATCATACCACAGTTTTGGTACTGCCGATCAGAGTCTACTTGTGACACACTGTTACCTCAGGAGTTAAACTCTCATATTCGTGCTATTGTGAAATAATCACGAGTTCACACTTATGCCAATGATTTCATACTGGGCATAACTGGACGGCAATGGAACTTGAAAGTTGACCCACAATTTTTGAAATTTTGTTGTGAGATATTCGCAGCATCTAGGAAACGAGCAATGAACTATCATAATGGACAACCGGCAATAATAGCATTTTTCGATATAAACGGTAATATGTTAACTAGTCAAAAATCGCCGGAAACATATGATTATCCTCTGGGTTGTTACCACCAGTCCAGTACTGTGACCCGTTAAATTTCAACCGATACCATACATGCTGGAACAGATAAGGTTTCTGAAACAGTCCACGAATGCTTAACATATACTAGCTGGCCTACTGATTCCACTGAGTCTGAGATACATGCGCAAAATGACGCGCAAATGAGCGATTATCTCCAGATAATGTTTAACTTTAAATAGCCTGATAGCTACAAATAAAATGTATGAGAAACAAGCAAGACGATTTGAACGATGATGGAAGTCACTTTCATAAGAACAAGACCAGAAGATAAAGCATAACTAAACGGAAGTCTGACCTCTTCGCAAGCCTCCGATTCAACCGGTTCATTTTTCAGAGGGTAGGTCAGTGCGGGCGATTCTTCCACAGCCTCCCTCCACCAAAACCTACAAACGCAGTAAAACAAGAACACAAACAGCAACACACCTTATTTGATTGAGAGTAGGCTCGTGCATAGATACCTTTTCGACTGGTTGGTTGGTACTCGGGTCAAGGCAAGAATAAATTCGATCATCAAAGTTGAGCACAAGGTCTGAAAGCGAGCCACTGCAAAGAATATCCATATCAGATGAGAATGAATGGCTTTGTTCTTCATGGTAATCTTGCGTTCCGATTCGAAAAGAGACACCAAGACTATCTGAATCATCTGAGAGACGGTCGATTTCGAGGCGAGCCAGCGGCGCATCCACGCAAATATCCATGTTCCCATGCACAACGTACGAGGCAGGAATGGTTTAAAATATAGCCTGCGCACACACAACTAACGCTTAGCGACCCATTGGATTTCAGTGATTGCGCGTCAAATACACAATAATGTACCCAATCTGAAAATTAGCAGATCAATAGGTGGAAACCAAATTGCCTAGAATTGTAGCCAGTAAAGTAATGTGCATTTAAGACAGACAGCAACCTCCGTCAACAAAAACCAGCGAAGTACAGTTTTACAATATACGGTTGGCGACATCCACTTCTGAAAAGCATGTCACAATGACCGAAACCAAAGGACTCCTGAGCACAGCAGTCATCACAAGTGGCTTGCGCCGCATCACTTATGGTTTTACTCATACACCACGTATCCGGCGTAACCCGAAGGACATAGATCAGGAAAGCCATGAGTGGAGGTCTTTGTGTTCAGTCGGCCTGTGCTAGTGACCCGACTGATTGGCTACCACGAAACCGAAACACTTATCTCTCGAGAGAGTAACAGAGACCCCAATGGTAAGATCTGAAGTAAGAATAAAAATATTGAAAATATAATGCAAGAAACATTCCCGTATAGGAGATGCTAGTGTACTCTAGAGAAAATAAGAAGCAAAGTCCAAGGTTGAACTGGAAGAAAACAGACGAATCTTCATCATACAACACACCAACAAAGCTGAAGAAAGAGAAAATTAGAAGGCCACAGACACCCACGTTTTGGGTAAGTTGCCAAACGACGATGGCTGCTGGTCGATAAAGACATGAAAAAAATATATAACGGATACAACCTACCTGAGTCTGAAGTACTCATTGTCTCTTGACCGACGGTGTAGTGTGAGTACGTTGATGGCCTACTAATCCAAAACGGCTAGCGCATTTGCGGCCGCACATATCGCAAGCCATATAATCATGTCACCGCACGCTTCCGTTCACTGCTACGCAGTTATTCAGTGAAATTTCAGAAGTCCGTCCAGTTTCTATTTTTAAAGATCGTCCGGTTTCACGCTGTCTTCCCAACAATTAATATCAATGTTACAACGCGAAGGCTTATCTGAGTAACACCCTAGTATCGCAGTTTTGACGGCCAATATTTCGCCTACCTGATTTTACTTACCCGTAAAGCAGCTCCTCTGGAATGCGGTCATCATCCATCCGACGGAAGTGACTTAGCCAACGAAGCTGACTGAGCATTGGCACGGCTTTAATCCTGTCCATGTCCACCCGCCGCAGTACTTCTACCAGGAAACACAACTTTTTCCTAAAAATTCGCCTCATTCGCCAAGAAAAATGGATTTTCCATTTTTGGGAATTTGAATGCCCGTCAGAATTCTAATACATTCGAGAATTCGCGCTCGCCTCTGACTGGTCCGTTGTGTGGCCTAGACACAAGGCCGCTCAAAACCAATACATTCAGCTGCTGTAAACCACTATTTTGCCTTCGGGCTGAGCAGCCAATATAGCTCGGTTGAAGGTCGTCTTTTTCCTTATTTGTTGGGGGTTCTAAGTTGCGAGAGTTTGGTTCCGATACTTGCATACTGATTTTGTGCAGTTTTGCGATATCGTTGCGTTCGTTCTTTAAAAATATACTGCTTATGGTCTTTGCGTTGTTCTTGCCATTTCCCTGTCACGGGATCGTAACAACTTCAGTGTCCGGAACCGTGTCCGATCGCCGAATATTCAAGATGCGTCTTGGACAGTGTAAATGGAAACGGCTCAGATAGCACATTATCTGCTGATACAATTTCCAGTTTCACTGCCGTACAGCAGTATAGACAGCGTCATTGAGTTAGGGCGTCCATTTCTTTCCGTCCAAAAACCTCTTACGTCCTTGAGAAAAAAACGATTGACTTCGTCCTAATTAACGGACCTGTTGAGAGCGGCCGAGAGATGACCTTGGCTAGTTTTTACCCGTCTGACTTTTTATTCCGCTGTGCCCATTAGTGATCCTAACTATCTTACCAGTAAATGTTCTTCTCTTTTTATGATTCGGGAGTGTTCTTATGGCCACTGCGCACCATATAAGTACTTCGTCTTTGTCGCTTTTGTCGCATACGTTTCGGGGCGGAACACAGCTCTTTTTTGCACGCGTCTTTTGGCTTGTCTTGGGAGCGAATACGAGGACAGTTGCAGTACTTTTTGGGACCGAGATTTTCGTGTTAATTATTACCGGGAGGAGAATCCGAATTCTGCAAAGATCACTATGATATCGAGAACGAACCAGCGTATCGTTTAGAAGGGTCTACGAAACATTGAGCGGTAGACACAGAGCCTAACCGTCATCTACAGACCGGTTTTTCCAGACACGTCGTTCAAGACGTCCGAAAGCAACACTAGACTTCGCCACATGAGCTCGTAACTCGCAGTCCGCGGACAAATATGTCAACAAATTGCTACTCGTGACTGATATCTGCGCAACTACCGACAATGTCTCCATTGATGCAAATTTGACTTACACGTGCGGGAACAACACCTCTGCCTGGAGAAGGCTGGAGAAAAGAAAATATCTTACATGCATTGATATCCAAATTTGGATGTCGCGGTCGCAAAAGTTGTGGCCAGTCAATGAAGTTCGTCTTCACTGTGTGCAATCAGCGCGCTGTCATCTGCGTACAGAAGCATGCGCATCGATAAGACAGATATCCGACATGGGCCGTCGAAACTTCGAATATTTTGTGGGCATCCACCGTCTGCTTTTAAACCTAAACGCCATCCTCCACCGAGTCCTGAAGAGCAACTGTTAGTCCGGTATCCAAATATAAACAAAACAGAGCTGGGTCTAGGACACAACCATAGTGTACACCAGTGACAATATCAGATTCAACAAAGGTCAACTCACACAACTGTACCTTCGCCTTCATGCTCACATGCAACATTCTAACCAAACTGACGAACTTACTAAGCACCGTTCATAACGCCCCACCGCTGGCGGCATCAAACCCGAAGAGAGCACGAAGAGAGCATACAGAGACTGGTTGCGTTCCCGAATCTCCTCCTGAATCTGTCAAGCAGTAAACACTAGGTTGATCGTACTGAGACTTGCACGGAATCCACACTGCTCCGCAGAAACAATGGTCTCAGAAACGTCCGTATTCAGTCTGTTCAGGAGGATTCTTGCAAGTACTTTGCTTGTGCAGCTCAGCAGACTAATGCCCCGATAGTTGTCGGTGCACCGCTTGCTACCCTTATCATTAAACCAAGGTACGATACGGGCATTGTTGAACTTTAGTGGCATTACTTCCCGCTCCCAGATGGAGTGGACCAACTGGAGCAAGGCACGTTCTAATATTGAACCGCCATGTACCAGAAGTTCCCCTGGCAGCCTCCTATTTCGCAGCTGTACGACAGCTATCCACACCTGTGCCAAATATGGGGCTATAGCAAGTGAAGCTTTGACAACTTGTTGCGGCAGACTGTTCATGGTCAATCAATGGTAGTAGGAAAGTTTAGTAGGCAACCGAAATGCTTGCGCGAGACTTTCATGATGTTCTCTGGCTGGGTGCACGAACAGCTGGTGCCCACGTCAATCAAGGATTCGGTAGACTGGAAGGATGGACTGAAAATCGCCATAAGCGAGTTGTAGAACTCCTTGTGTTGTCTGCGATCGGCGTAACTTTGCACCCGCTCACCTTGTTTCTTCCACCAGTCCTCTTTGATTCCCTGAACACGTTTGGCCAGTTGATTGCGAGTATTCCGGAAAGTGGCTCTGTTGTATTCAATGTCTGGGTCCGTTGTGGAGGCAGCAAACACTGCCTGGAGATAGCCACGTTTCTGTCACCAAACCAGCCCGGGCGTTTCTGGCGCTCGATACCGATCGTCTCGGTGGTTGCTACTATGGTCTATTCTTTGACCTGCTGCGACATGCCCTCGGGCGTAGTGGATACAGCAGTCTTTCAGACGGGCAGCAACTGTACGATGAAAAGCAACCCTCGTTTCGCAGTTCTCCAAATGTCTGACATCAAACTTCTGTGACTGCCCGCAGAATCTACAATAAACAGACTGACATATATGGATAATCAATTTAGTCCTGATCAGCTTCTGATCTGCGCTACATTCAGTCGCGCGCACCTGCCGCGCAATACTGACTTTGGGAATGCTGCGCTGTAGTGTGATTACGTAAATAAGATGATGATGGCGACTACATCCTGGAAGAACTCACGTCGTGATATCGCATACGCACACACTCATCGCGAAATACTTCTGACCAGCAACTTCGGTGATCACCAGGATCCCAACCGCGCAGGCAACATCTATCCACTTTACACAACGATATAGTTAGGGCCTTCATACTACATGATCATGTCGCTGCTTAACTGCATTGTGGTCTTACCCAACTTCTGGCAGTCTCAGTGAATAACCGCCGGTGCAGAAAAAGTTCAGCTGGTATGCGGATTACGTGACTCAACCATCGTAGACTGTGTAACCTGATCAGCTGGTAGATAGACGATGTATCACGAACCCTCTGAACTACCCACTAGTAAACGGTCGCGGAGCTCAAACACAGCCGTTGGATGTGAGCTAGTTGGCAGATACAGCCACGGTCAGATGCAGCATGTTTGTTGACACCTTTATCGTGAACAAGCCACAGGTCCAAATCACGACAGAGAAAACAGAATCAACATGAGCAAACTTTGGGTTTTTTTTTGAAATTCGGAAGTACTGCTGATAAGCACCAATCACGAAGTACCTATTCACTTACTCAAACTGTGTGAAGGAGTTTCGTCAATTCTGACAACAATCATTCCTTACCACTCCTGAAAAAAGGAGAGAGATTTGGTCCAAGAACCTTATTACGTTTCAATAAGCAAACCTCTAGGGTCACTTCTGATTCCGACGGAAGGACCATCTGGAATGCAATGACTGACCCTCCGGATCCTGTCGTCTGCATGGCCAGGTTGGCAATAGTTGAAGTGATTCATAAAATCTGGGGCTCATCTGTTAAACTGCTGGACTGGCTGGCGGTAATGAAGTCATTTTATCCAAAAACGGTATGGCTTACATCGACTCGACAGCCAACATAGACGGCAAGTGTAAATAGCAGTATGTAATTCCCGGGTAAAATCTCCTGCTCCATCTTTCTGATTGTTCAGTTGGATAATGCTCACGGTTTCTGCGCAAGCTTTTGATCTGTTCTCGAAGGACGTTGCAACATTCAACGCTAAGTGCGATCAAGCTACGCTTGTTCATAAAGTTTATCGACGTGACAAAAACACAGTCCTGTCGCAACCGCACGACTTCTTCGAAGCACATCTACCAGAGCAAGCTTACATAAGTGCGGCAATTTGTTCCAAGTGTTCGTTAGGTTCTTGCAACCGAACCGAACTGGACAGTTTGTTCATCAATGCTGCCTGATAAGCGCTCTCTACACTGCATTCGTTTGAATGCCAGTGGGGTATCCTGCAGTTACGAATATATAACTTCTAGGCAAATGACAAAGCAGAACGGGCACGCACGACAGCACGGTCCAAGTTCAAGTGGTTGCTCCAAAAAGCACGACAGTCTTAAACAGAGTGGTGCCACCTTTAACTGATTGCTATATGATCCAGCTGCATTCACGGGCGACAAGCACGAGATAGTCTACATTTAACATAATATCGCTTTCTGTGTTGAGATCCGATACTCGAAATATAGAGACCGTGAGGTGTGCACAGCTGCAACAGTCTTTTGCTATTGTCAGTGTGTTGTGTCCGGACACGATACATAACCCCTCCCGGGCGCTTCTCCTCTGGAGAAAGACGACCAAGCTGGATAGTCAAATCGCCGGTTTGCATGATGATGTCAGAGTGTTTGGTCTGCTTCACAAGGTTAACGAGGTAAGTCAACGTTGTGGTACACATATCTGGTGGCATCCGAACAGCTACCCGTTAAAGCGCAAGCCGATATAATGAATGCACAACGCTCTTCTGATCTGCATTAACAGACTTTAACCGACGTACTGAGTGACCGTCCACTTTGATCTAACTGAGCAAATATCGCTCTGATACTCAGTGTGACTTCAGCCTCGGTGTGACTAAGATATTCAGCTTCGACACCACCAGAAACTCTTAAAAGGATACGTTTGGACAAATCGTTATCTAGAGGTAAACTCCTGTGAAAAGAGCTATGATCGTATATTCCTACCTCAGAGACGCAGCTTGAGAAAATAGTCGCGAAGCAGCATGATGCTCTAGTTTTCAGTAACCACGGACATTTAGAACGCCCGTGTTTACCAGTTGTCTTGGTTTTAGAAAATAACTACCATCAACAGTACCAAAAAGGGCTAAAGAGAAGAGTGAGCTACGTGCCGATGGTAATGCAGTGAAATTCAATTACGAAGAGACAGAGTAATGCCGAGTAGGCAGCGTCGCTGCGAAATCTCTACCAAAATATCCGTTTCCAGTCATCAAGCAATGCCTTAATGAGTTCGATTACGTATTCACTAATGCAGATGACCAGTACGGATTCTGTACATGGATGAAACATTCGATAGACCTGCAGCCAGGTGCGAAACGCAGACCAATATACCAAAGGATACAATTCAAACTGATTCTGGAAGTGGGGAGGCAGCTAAAAGAAACACCGAAGAGAATAATTCAATGAACAAGCAACCCATTTTCGTTACCGGTCCTGTTGACTAGGAAGTCGGATGGAACCTACCGATTTTGTGTTGAGTTCATTGAGCTGAACCGAATGAGCCAAGAACGCGTTCCCGATGCCTCAAACGGAAGAGGTCTTTGCACATCTGCACGAAGCAAAGTAATATCCCTTAAGGATCTGCGTTCCGGTTGCTGGCAACTATCAATGTCACCGTTTTTTGTGTGGACGGACGACAATACGAATTCTTTAAGATGCTGTTCGGTCTCTGCAACGCTCCAGTCACCTTCGCATTCTGGAGGATTAGGAAGGAGTAACTGTGTGTGGGGACGACAATATTCTCCAATGCGGTTTCGGAATATAAAGAACTGCGATCAGTGTTACAATGAATCGACGCAGCCGGCTCAAAAATGAGCAGTAAGAAATGCCTAATAGGTCGCAGATGAATCGTTTGCTTGAGACACACGGTTGGTAACGAAAAAATCCAACCACTGCCAGAGAAGTTGACAGTTATCAAAAATTTCCCAACACCAAAAACGAAGCGGGAGCTGGGGTCTTTTATCGGAACGGTTGACTACGACTCAAAATTTATGCCGGAGTTCTCTCAAAAAGCATATCCACTCTTCCAACTGCTGAGAAATAAGTTTGTCTGGGATGAAGACTTGGATGCAGCGTCTAACCAACTCAAGCAGGGAGCTGCCATTGAAGGGTACCGTATCCATCCCCCTTTTTCCTGGTTCAGGAGACGGCAGTGTCGGCAATATAACAAGCAATCCCGCAGTGCACCCACAAGATCTACCTGAGCATTCCTACTCGGTCAGTAATGCGATATACAATCCTGAGTGCGACTGCTCGTCTGATTGCTTCCCTTCGCCTGTCTGACATAGCTGTCTCTGGAAGGACCAAAATCCTGGTCAGGATAGACCCCCGGAACAATAAAGTGTACCAGCCTGATCACCATATCAAGATAACAGAATAGGTCAGGGATGTCAGAAACACTAGTCAGGTGCCCTGTAGAGTCTTTGACGTACGCTCAGGCTGTGAGATCGCAGCAGCAGCCACATACAAAGGCCTTGAGAGCAACTCAGTAAAACGAACCAAGTGCATTCCCGCCGTCGTCCACAGCCTCCTCCTCAATCTTAGGTCTTATCTACCGAGCTCGTCTTCGTATACTTTCTTCCTCTCCCTCCCCCGCAAAATCAAACGAGGAATCAACTTTAAATTGCTTTATACGGACTAATTCAGTCTATCCGATTATCTACTGCGAATGAGAAAGTCGGTTTATAATACTCAACCCGATATATCAATCCTTCCTGAAACCTGGCTTACAGGCGACATCAATTAATTGAGTGAATTTGGATACTCAGTTTACCGAGGTGATATCGTCTATATGAGAACAGGATCTCTGCGATCTTCCTTAACCGCGGTGCCCCGACAACCAGGGTGACCAAAGGATCTAAGTACTTTGGGATATGACACTATGTTGCTTCCGCTAACAACGCGTGGCTAGGACGTACTCCTAGCCGGAGTCATTCAGCCTTCTCCCTCATGTGACACTTCCGATGATGACACTCCTTTTTTCAACCCGAAAAAACTCAAAGGATTCTGGTGTCTCTTAGCCTTTTCTCATGGGTGACTTGAATACTAAAAATGAAGTGGCCACCAATGTCCCACTCGGACTACGAGAGCACATTCATGGATTCCTCATCGCGATCAACACCGCGGTATCGACACGACGGAAAACGGGAACAAAATGCTAGTGCCCCTGTAACGACCTGGAGATTTCACTGGCCTGTCTGCAGTATGATGTGTAAAATAGTTTTAAAACTCACTGTTATAACTGAATCCTACTGAACACGAACGCGAATAGAAATCCCTTCCGATTGGTCACCCTGGACCACGAACGATAAGAACCAATGAGAACACGGACAAAAGCAGACTCCGGATAGCAATGTATTTAGCCACCAGACGCTTTGCGAATTTACATGAGAAACTGGTCTGTATTTATAGAAAATCATTGACCTTGCGATGGCGTGAGCGCGCGAAGAAATATTTGAATCCCACGCCGATGTATATCTCAGTAACGGCTTACGATATCCGATTTCTGACAGCAGAATCGTATTCTACGGGTCAGGTTTACCCTGGCCCTAACACTCACAGTCGCATATTGTACCTAGGCTTTTAGGAAAGTTAGTGTGATGTATGTTGTCCGATTGTTTGTCTGCATGCCAGAATGTCGTCCATGACAAAATTGAACAGGAAAGGATAAATCGGACACCCCTGACGAACACCACTAGAAGTCATGAACGCCCGAGACAGTTGTCCATAAACGCCCACCCTGCTTGCAGAATGAGTATACAGTTATCTCAACAGATTCACGTATTCCCCTTGTACTCCCTTGCAAAGAGGACGGATCTAGAGTACGTTGCGAGCAACTGAAGTGAAAGCAGCCTTTAGGTTAAAAAAGACCAAAAAGATCACGATCGTTGTGCAGGCTTTTAGCTTGCGTTTGAGGTCTCGACGGTCGTCATTATATTCAGAACCAGGTGGGATCGAGCGACACTTGCTCATGAGGTTTACCGAGGTGATGGAAATCCAGCTCTGTCGCAACGTAACAGCTCCTTCGGAACATACCTGTGCATAGCATGCAACGATTCGTTTCCAGTGTTCGTTAAGATCCCTCATCTGACTCGAACTGGGCAACGTGTTCACCAACGCTTCCTGGTAAGCATCCTCCACACTCTTCTCACTCAAATGCCAATTAGGTATCTTGCATTTACGAGCGCATGTCCTATGGGCAAATGACAAAACAAAACGGGCACGCACAACAGCATGGTCCGAGTCCAGGTGATGATGCCATGTAACAGTGTGGTACGAACCCTGTCGGTCCTGACCTCCTTAGCAAACTAGAATGTCGGTGCCGTTTACAGCGCTACAAGAGATCACGTGTATATTTCATCTGAAAAATATTCGCCCTTAACTCTCAACAGCCATTTTGCGCTACACGTCTGGTGAAATCGTACATGAGAAAAACTACCTAGTGAGCGTGCACCAGACCTCGACACGGCGGCATGCTGGTCAGATTTTTTATCTGATGGACCTGGTTATCATTAATAAGAGTCACCTGGCAGGTAGGGTGGCCATCGACACTTGTCGTGATGCGAGTTTCTAGGTTCGTACGCCCAAGGTTACCCCGGCCTTATGTTAACGCGGATCGAGAGTCATAGCGAGAAGACGGTGAATCTGCAAATAAATCTTATGTATTGATTTACTCAGCGTCCACAAGCGTACTTCAACGCAAAAATTAAAGGCACTAGAGAGTTAGACGTGAGAGGACCTTAAGCACAATCGCACGACTGCCGCCAAAGAGGACGGGATACTTAGACGAGCCACACGATCGCTAGTTCCTACACTCTTGACAGGGAAACAATGACATCTATCTGTTAACATTTCATACATTATTAGCTGCAACAACCAGCATAATCATATAGTTCTGCTACAGGAATACCTGCAATTTGAAACCTTAACCGAGCTGATGTAAAGGGATTGAGAAGCTATTTCCATTAACTTATTCCTCAATGTGACAGTGCACTGTACATGTACACCAGAGGTTCAATGGGTGACAGACGGAAGTAGAAAGCCACGGCTTTTGGTGTTTCCGCTTCTCCATGCGAAGAATCTTTGTACAAGATGGATAGTTACACGTCGCAACTTTTCTTGGTTGTATTAAGGGTTACAACGGAGAATAAATAGATAAACAAACAAGCTAATAAATGCACACCTATTGTTGTTAGACGCGCAATTCTATAGCTAGATGAACATACATAACCAGGTGTGAACTATTCAATAGACGACCATACATACGTGGCTGTGTACAGAACAGTGTGCTGGGATTTGGACTAAGTGTTGCAGTAGCGATCCAGACGAAATTTTAACGCAGCGACTGTCGTAGCGTTCTGGCAGGGAGTTCCAGACTTCGCAGACCCGAACCAAGAAGAAACTGTGCCTTAGCTCAAATCTGCTGTACTGACATTTTATTTTTAATGAACGCCCTCAGGGATCTGCACGGATGGTTACGGGTCTTCATAATCATGAACGCTAAAATTAGGTCACCTCTCCGTCTGCGGTATTCCAGAGAGAAGAAATTTAGCTCACGAAGCCGCTGAGTGTAGGGCTTCGCGCCCAACCCACGGACTGCTTTTGTCGCAGGTCTCTAAACAGTTTTTAGAATTAGTTTGTCCTTTTGTAAATGAGGAGGCCAAACAAGGGTTCCCTGCTTGAGGTGAGGACGAACAAAGCTTTTGTACAGGCTATTGAAACACGATCGTTCAAATTTTCCAAACAAATGCTTCAGGAGCGCTAGTACGCTGCTGGATTTTTTGGCGCTGGTCTCAGTATTGGGAGAACTCGAGAGGTTGCATGTCGCAACAGTGCCAAGGTCTTTTTCTCTGTCCGTGACTTGGAGCAGTGCTCCGCCGAGGAAGTAAGAGAAACTGTGCTTGTGTCTGATATGCATGACTTCGTACTTGCTGG
>JTDE01001443.1:3799-33755 GCA_014338405.1 Paragonimus skrjabini miyazakii | reverse complement strand
CAGCCCATGCTAGGTAGTCAGTTCGCAACTTCTCGCGTTCCTCTTTGGAGCGATCGGGGTGGAACATTATGCCTCCTGGGATTCGCTGGCGCTCGTGATGAAAACGTTCTATCATGTATGCAGCTTTCTCATGAGCAGTCACGGTAATTTTCAAGAGCTGTGGTAGGGTATAA
This sequence comes from Paragonimus skrjabini miyazakii, assembly GCA_014338405.1. Classification (NCBI taxonomy): domain Eukaryota; kingdom Metazoa; phylum Platyhelminthes; class Trematoda; order Plagiorchiida; family Troglotrematidae; genus Paragonimus; species Paragonimus skrjabini miyazakii. Next base: position 33,582 of record JTDE01001443.1, on the reverse strand, counting down.
GCTGGGGTCTGGCTAGTGCGCGGGATGCGCATTATGTTTTGCAGAAGCACATTTTCAAGCCTTAGGGCAGACGAAAGAAATTTCCATTGATTTATATCGTGCACGGTGTTGTTCCCACACGTATCAGGCACATTTCTGATAATTAGGTTGCGGGATCGATCGACAGCGACCGCATTTTTCATTGCTTAGTGTCTCCGTTGTCGCTCGGTCCAAGGTATGTCGGGATAAATTGGGGCACCCCCAAAATGAACGCAGCTTAAAGGCTGCTAGGAGAATCTCTTCGGTTTCCGATGGGCTTGTAAGGGAAATCCGTACCAACCTCGGTTTGCTTACGTGCGGTGAGTCAGGCTTCCTTGCGAAACGGGTAATAGAGATAGGACACCGAGGTGTGATTTGCATTTGGGCACACAGGGCGAGCCGAAGTTCGCGGTCATGTTCGTCGCGAAGTTGGAGCGACGAGTCGAGGCACTCCGGGAGATCCTGCACTATAACGGAGTTTGACCGGGCAGCAGAGTGTTTGGTTTGTGCGACAGGCATGCCAGTACCAATAGAACGTGAAGGTTCCTGAGTACCGGCCACTACCGACGCATGCAGTCTTTTTTGATTGCTTTGCTTGCGTTCACTTAGTGTTGTCACATCCTGAACAGGGTGGTGCTCGCTAGCGTTGGCGGCAGTGTTGTGAATTATGGATCTGTTGTAGGCTGACTCGCCAGCTGCGGCTGACGCAGTGCAGGTGGTGCCTGCTTGACCGGTAAGTAGTTTCCCAGAGAGACGACAGCAATCGCAGTTAAGTTGAATGCAGTCTAGATTAGCTGCGCTGAGTGCGTGATACAGCTCTGGAGAAACGCCAAGGCAAGAAATATGAAACCATGTGTTACAGCCAAAACACTGCAGCGCATGGTCCTTTACACGGACAAATTTGGCGCACAAGCTGCAAATGGATTGTTTGACCATTTTGCAAAAATGGCGAGACGCTGTAGCCAGGAGTTAGGAGGTAAGCTATGGCAGTAACTAAATGATACGCCACACGACACTGGTAGAGTAGTATACGGTTAGTCTATAGTTAACTACCATACGTTTGCAGAACCAAAAAGAGCAACACTTATCTTCAAATCCAAATGTGTAGTGAGATCACCTTCGACGTCCCCAAAATCCTAAACTCCCCGCGGCGTGAGAGTTGCCTCCACAGTACCACCGCCCTGGCTCACATTACCTTGTGAATGTAAATTTACTCCAAACCACTGGCATCAAAGTTAGCGTGTTGGCGTAGGTATCACAGTCTCACTCGTAACTGTAGAAGGAATCCGCGCCATCTCTACCATTGTAGGCTATTTTCACTAGGATAACAATGTTTTAGCTACTACCGTTGGTCAACTAGAATTTCCGTTGACATTCGTCCTCTCTGGCGGCTGCCGTGCGGTTGTGCTGAGAGTTCTCTCACGTCCAGCTCCCTAGCGCCCTTATTCGTTGCGTTGAAGTCCGCTTGTGTACGGTGAGTAAATAAATAAATGAAGTTTGTTCGCAGATTCACCGTCTTCTCCCTGTGACTCCCGATCCGTGTTAACATAAGGCTGGGGAAACCTAGGGTGTACGAACCCCGGAGCTAGCATCACAAAAAATGACGTTCCGCAAGATTGTGTTATGACCCATGTGGCCCACGAAACTAGAAATGGCCAGTGCACAAATATACACATTACGAATCACTAACACGAAGTACACAAAATACCAGGAAGAAAGAGAGAACCCCAACTGCCACACAGAACATATCCTGCCCGAAATCAAATACAACCCAAAATATCAGCGTCTGCTGATATATGAACCTTAGCCGGCCTTGGTGGACTCTGACCTCATTGGACAGATCACCAATGAATGTCTCTCGTAATCTGATTGGCTGATGTCTGCAAACACCGACATTTGAAATGGATAGATTTAGATCATATTTTGTTGACATTCCGTTGAACAATTACATTTTCCGATTTAACCTCTCGTAGCTGTGTATCATGGCTGGAAGTGTGATGAAAAATTACTTTCTTTTATCGAAACTGAGAACGTGAGTATGTATGTACTGAGGGTGGTAGTGAAACATTTGGAAGCACGTACTGTGATTGTGATAAGTACCACCTCACTGTTCTGCCATTTCATAAGGATCCATGCATTATATTTACTTTTTCCACAAATTATTCCATCTTCCTTGGACGTTAACATCCTGATAGGCTGCGTGTAATCGGTAGTAAAAAAATATTATCGTGCTATTATAGTTGCTGAAATTTTGTGACATGTTGCAGTTCCTAAGATCTCAGAATTCTGTTCCCTGGAAATTTCTTTGTTTCAGTCTTCTGAAGACGTAGGCAAGGAGGTTGCAGTAGTTCAATGGCATAGGGTGTAACGGCACAAGCCAAGGATCTAATGAATAATCGTTGACTAACTATTCCTTTGTGTTTGTCGCTTCAGATGTGCAGACGAGGGACGTTAATGAGCAAACAGGAACAAGACATGTACCGAAGAATTGCATTTATGAGGTCAGCAAGTTCCCCGAACTTCGTTTGTAATTAACTTATGTAAAAGACTGAATGGAATGAAAGAGTTGTACCCTGTTTCTGTTTTGTACCGTACACAATGCACACGCTGTTCTCGCGGCTCGTTGTTCTTGTAGTTCCGGTGTTCTGTTGAGTTACTGGTTGCTGTGTGTTGGAACTTCTTCGCGTGTCCAACCTTGACCGTACACTATCGTTTCCGTTTTAGCGCGTCCGTGCGCATCAAAGATTTTGCTGATCTATTGTGCATTACAAATTTTGTGACAGAGGTGGGATATATCTATAAATGCCTCTTTCCAACAACATTTCAGCTACAACCCTTCTATCTTCGTATCATGTATGCTAATGATTCCGACGTCTGTTGGTCTATATTTTCGCCGGCCGCAGAATTCACTTACGAATGCCAGTATGTTATCTCATTTTTGCTCAGAACTGAAGGAGATCACTGTAACTTATCCCCAGCGGTCCAAATAAATGTTCATTCTGATTTCTCCCGTGTTGTTTTTATCAACGTTGATCATAGCCCAGGTGAACTAGACGCAGCAGCTACTACTGCGAACGCATAATACATGATTAAACGTTGATCATAGATTGGGTCTACTCGTTGGAGTAGCTACTAGTGTGAACACATAACATACTTAGGCGTTGATCATAGCTCAGGTGAACTGGATGAAGCAGCTACTAGTGTGAACGCATACTACATACTTAGACGTTTATCATAGCTTATATGAACTAGATGGCCAGCTTCCGTTGATCGGCTTCTTGGCAACCTTCTTGTTTGCACACCTCGTGACCTAAATCTAGCTCCGAAAAATGCAGAAAAATTACCACGACAACCCCATCATCGCACATACCGTAACCATCAGGGCTGCTACTTGTTAATCTAAACAGGATGTACCAACACGCTGAAGAATTTACCTTCCTCGGGCAGTGTACTCACCCGGCACTGAAATGTTTTTACCATCGGGCCACACTAATGGCCATTGGTCTGAAGGCCGTGGAGCTCTTGGGCTGGCACACCGGGATCCTAATGGGGGCATATGGACGTGTGTGTGCGATGATGGGGCTGTTGTATTAACTGCAGTGGGCTCAGCATCCGAATGTGATGCTATGCATTCCTTCGGAAGATGATTTCTTTTAACTGTTCTGCATTTTTCAAAACTGAATTCAGGTCACGAGTTGTTCAAACAACTATCGGCTGAAATGTGAACCGTGTGGGTGACATTATTCCGTTCAGAAAGATTCCAAGTTTGGAAATACCCGTTTTACGTTAAAGGAAGCACTCACAATTTCGCAACAACGGGCGTTCTAGAACAGCATAACATTCACAGCGTTCATGGTGGTCTGCCCTGGGAACAGATGAAAAACGGTCAACTTATTATTCGAGTAAGCCGATTGTACTATTCAGTTCATTCGTTTTCAGCCGACCACCATAATAATCACGGACGAATGGAGAACCTACAGAGCTTTAAGTGAAACAACTCATTACGAGCCCGTTTTTGCACGTTCCACTATCCTACTGGCAAAATCAATGATGCTGTTAAAGCAAGTGACCGCTGTGCGGTTGTTGTGCCCTCAACGCTATCCACAACGAAAGAGTCACCATCATGTTGCACACGAAGCTGCAATATTCAAGGTGATTTATAGAGAACCGCTTATCTTGCACTCAGATATTGTTTCGAAATGGAGTCATGGAGTTTGTCCTTTCAGATAATTTTGGACATTTTCGGTCATTCTGTGAAGAATTTTTTCACGTACCAGTCGACATCCACAACTTCACGACGATCGCACTCATAGGTGGTTTGTGTTTCGTACTCTCGCATCAGCCACTCACTGTGGATTCATATTTTCTGAATGGCGACGGCTAAGAAGTCTCTTGCGTGCGACATCTTCTTCAACCGTCCGTTTGCGTTTTCCAACCTATTATTCGTTCGATTGCCAAAGTGGACAACATCGCTTTGCGCATGGATGGCTCACTTCGGCTTGACGTGCAGCCAATTACACGACAAATAATTCAGAAACTTCCTATCCGTTTGGCCGATGATATACAAATCACGTTTGAACCTACGGTAAACAGTGTAACAGTGCAACTTACTCTTCCTGATTGTCTACCGTAACCATTCGGTGGAAGAGAAAACGACTGCGAAAACGGTTTATGTTTTAACAAATATGACGGACGAATTTTGCTTACATACCTGTTTACGTACGGCATCACGTACAGGAAAATGACACAACAGATTGTCATAACCGAACCTCATGTATTGCCCTCACTTGCGCAGCCATCTTACCCATAACAAATGTTTTCACTGCAATTTGATCGCCCATCATTTTACGGAATATTTCGGCAAGTGTACGTAGTGAAGCATACTTTTCACTACGAACGTACCCGTATAGCCCGGGTCGGCCATGTCCCACACCGTCTGTTACGGGAAATTGATATAACATCCAGCTTCGAAAGTATGAGGAAATGACACAACAACGACAACAATGACACACTTGTGCCTGTTTATCCCGTGTGTGGCATCCACATTCACAACATGCGAGAAACGTCGCAAGTGTTCGACCTGCGTTCGCTGAGCAAAGCAGATATGCATATATCTGATGCCGTTATCCCGCATAGTGCGCACCACACTTATCGCACTAATCTCCGACAGCACTTCTTTGAGATTCTCCAATGTTCCGTGACTAACCTTACATAATAGACTCACTTGACGTTGCAGTTTTTTACTCGCGGCGGATGTTTCCATGGCTAGCGGTTATGATAAACTTCCCGTGAACATCCGCCACATGCTTTTTAGTGTCAGCAGTTGGGGGTTTTGTGCTAAAACAGACTCCTGCATTCGATCAATTTATCGACGGTGAGTCCGTGCTTCGTAGGATGGGAATCATATAACAGACGATTGAGAGAGGGGTTGTGGTTCAACTCGAAAGAGATCACAACCAGACACGCATCTCGTCGGACCACATGAAATCGTGACTTGCAACATGTGTCGCGAGAACTGATTTGTTAAGACTAACAACAGTTAACCCACTAGACACGTCGCACAATCCTGCAAACATTCCTACGCCTTTTGTGCTTTGTACAACAATAATAAATCTGCACGGTTTTCAGGAAACCATATCACCTTACTTTATCCTACTTCCAAGCAGTTTTCGACCTACGGCTCGTCCCACGAACACAAATAACGCCCACCTCGTCCATGTACCTCTGAAGACATTTTTGAAACCGAGAGAAAGTGCGAAATTTGCGATCTTAAAACATCGCCTTGAAAGTCGCAATATAATCCATCTCCTACAAATGAAAAATAAACAACTGAAAATAAAATAACAAACAAATGAAACGCATGAAAAAATAAATTGACACCAACCTCAGGCTTCTTATGTTAACATTGGCACACGCAATCGACCACAACAACAACAGCCATAATAATATTCGGAAAACAATTACGATGAGGTGGTCTTCAATTAATGCTCAGTTAAAACAAAGACGTATGAGTCCATGACGCAGAGTTCTACGGCTTCCATTTCTGCACCAGATACCAAGCTAATAAAACGATTTTTTCCAGGAAAATAATTTTCCCGAACACGACAGCTCAGAAACTCACAATCTACGATTAGCATTCATGCCCAGGTAGCACAACCAACTCATGACCGTTTCCCGAGTGACTCATGAGTGTAACGACTGAACGCTTTTGAGTCACTCATGAGTCGGTCGATGGAAAAATTTATCTTAGCCCTTATTTCGCTAAGGGCGGTTTTCGGCACGTTTCCTACATCACGTCCTTAACAAACACGACGTATTTACTAGCTTAATTCCCGGTATATCACGACGGATTATTACGGTGTTATCACCAAATCGACGAAATGGTTAAAAAGCAACTTTGAATCAGAAATAATTTATACAAAACATAAGTACTGTACAAAATTAACAACGATTCATTCGTCTGTTGCAAGTTCCCTTTGTCTTCTCTCGTCCGAAACTTTTACCTTCGCATTTTGCACCCAACGTTGCACTTTTTCCTTCACAACTGCATGAGGCACTCCGACGAACTGATGTTTCATGACGCTTTCTGTAAGGTATGAAAGTCACTTTTTACACATGCAACGTACCGACGATTGCGGAAGTAAAGGGGGTAGATGACAAGGAGAAACGACTATTCACTCCCCTCCAATTGATACTGGAAGCCAAGTCGTCCGTTATACTCGACTTCGTCAGGTTGCTGATGGAATCTGATGCAGATTTGCCACCCGACTTGGACAGATAGCTAATCTAATGGCAACAAAGAAATGACTAATGTAATCGCCAGCAACAGGTACACTTCGCTGCCCCCTGCTTCGTGTTATACAACTGGATATCCTCTACTTTCTGCGTAGGGAAAAGGACTGGAATCGTAGGAGAATTGAAGCTGCCAGGCGGATGGCGTGCACTTTCTCACCTATGTGAAAGTTTTGCGTAACTAAGTTGTCCATGGTGTTAGTACTCCTCAAAAGATGGTCGGTGATAGTCGACATCAGGGCTACGGCAGATCAGGGAAAGGCATGTTTTGTGATTACCTTCCATTTGGTTAGAGTTGTTCTTGAGGGAAATTTTGGACAACCCAGAACGTCCTCGGTGATGAACTTTTATGTTCCGCGTGCACCTGAATGTTGACGGTTTGTAATTGAAAACAATCACCTGCGGGTGACGAGGATTGATGAGGCGGCGTCTCTATGAAGGAGCTGTAGAAAGATATTAAATTCTATATATGATGCATTTCACCTGGTGGCAATGGGAAGTATTATCTGTTGGACATTTTACACAGACGACAGGGGTAAACGTCTTTGGGAAGGTGATTCCGCTGACATATCGTCCAACGGAGGTGGAGGCGGAGAGTAATCGATGTCGACGGAATAAATTCTCTCCGCTGGAATGTTGTCAGCTTCGTCCGTAAAGTCTGACCTTGCGGCAAATATTCTACGTACATTGCATTAGGGCGTGTTATAGACGGACATACTATATTTTCCTTGTCGGTCCGTTGGGACGGTGCCACCTGTCAATGGAATGTCCAATAGCTGCTCGAGGAAGCCTTCGTATCGGCGGGCCATCTTGAATTTGTTTACAAACGGCATTTTATTTTAAATTACACACGCCTACCAATGGCTCTGTTTACTTTGACCCTGTACAGTTTACTCTCTTGTGGAGCAAACGCTCCTTCCAAAAGCAACTTATTATGCTGCTCACTGCTCACGCCCGGCCAAAAAGTGTAGCCAGGCTTAGTAATCCAGGATTTGTGAGCAATGCCAACGGTGTCGTCGTCAAACTGAACAACGTGATACATCTAAAATACTAACGGCCATTAAGTGCGATGATAAATTCAACATCCCATTACTACATTAATATATTAAAAGTAAGAACACAGGAAGTGAAATGATGTATATTACAATCATTTACATGTATGTATAATGGAGTAAAAAGTTTGCTTACCATTCAAAGGTATTAGCCATCCTTTGCATTGAATTCGCTCACGATCCACCCAAGTGCTGTTCGCATACAGATGGGAACTAACGTGGATGTTTAGGGTGGATGATGGCAGGCAGGTGTTAAAGGAGACGCAGTGGTTCGCGAATCTTTGAATACGAACTTCCCTCCCCTTATTAGCTGTTATAAGAGCAGGCATATCACCGATTAACACAGCATTGTTTGGCATTCTGTCAGTGTACACAGTATTTCGCAGCACAAGGTTGTCTCCCTTCTTTCTTGAAACTCGTACGTTACAGCATGCAGCATCATCCAAGTCAGTGGTATTCACATGCATGTCGAACCGATATATCCTCTCCATGATACGCCGGAAAATCTGTGACGCAGGCAAATTTGCTAGGTGGGCAAAACCTCAAAGATTGTGTATGTACGATTCAAACGGAAACGCTGAATAGGAATCAAGTGCACCATACACACGCACATCCACACAGAGGTGCCTGACACAATGCAAATTAAACACCAACTGTGACTCACCGTATATACCCGCAAACTGCGACAAAGTATTCCGTAACAGGGACTCAACAAAATTTACGTAGTGCTGACACCACTTCGCACTACATAATATAAACATGGAAATGGAGAAGTTCAGAAAATTCTCATACAGCTTGCCATCTATCAGACCGCTCGAAGCAAAGGGTCCCACGACCAACAGAATCTGCCTGAACACTGTCGCCTTCCATCGTTCGTAGTCCACGAAAGTACACTTCCGGGGAAAGTCCACATGTGTTTGTACGCAGATAAGCCCAGTTAGGTTATTTACTTCTTTAATCACGTTTAACCAAGGCGAGTATCCACCTGTAACGGTCCTGACCTCCAGAGTACGATTATTTTCTTCGTGAATCCCAACCAAACCATGTGAACGTGATCCAGAGGGAAACATGAAATCATGTCTATGTTCAACGATTCAAGAGGTGAATTACCTGCGTGATGTTCTGACTGTCATCTTGACCTAAAATCTTCATCATTTTTCAGCTTGTACTTCAAATTCGGGTATACCATTCTTGCATCCACGTACACACCCCAAGCAGTGCACTTCTCACAAGCGTAATATCCGGTGTGGTTCTTAACTTGCCGGATAAATGCCCTGGCGGGCGCACCACCAATAATGCAATCGAGGATGACATCTGTGTGGATATTGTAGATGGGCAGCGTAATCCCTTTCTTCAGTACATGTTCCAGATTAGCGAAGACACTCGCAAGGTATTCTTGTGCATTCCCAGGTTTGCCTTCACCGCCGAACATCCCGATAACAAGCACTGGCGTTTTAGGCACTGTCAGTCTTGCTAAGATTGGCCACAGCTATTGACGAGAGCTCTTGAACAGTGTTACTCCACCAATGTGCAGCTGCATATGAACGCACTTTAATTGCTCATACCATCGTCCACGGACGGACTGTTCAAAGCACCCCTTTACACTGAATTGGACATATTCACCTCTTTCTGTGACCCTTTTCCCACATACTTGTGGTGTTCCCAGCAGTGTTTGGGCATTCATAGTCAATTCGGGTACCAACTGCTTGAACTTACGAAGCATCATGCCTGTAGCTCTTAGCGATAAGTTTGCTTCAAAGGTAACCTACAACGTCAACATTGTTGCCATTTTTTCAATGTGCTAACGGTTGTTAGTAAGTGATCTGATTAATAGCCCCATTTTATGACAGTATGCTTTACTTTCATTTATATCTTCGTCACTATTGTTATCCTCCTGCGTAACACGCTCTGCAGAGGTGGCAATGCAGCTCCTGGATGTAGATAGCATGATTGAACTGGTTTAGGTATCTTCATGGACGACTTCAACCATATGTGGGAGTATGTCGGCAGCGTTGTTTGCCGAAACGAATCAATGGGCTTCCCAAGTACGAACTTACCAGTGCTATACAATAGAACTTCATCCACTGAGACAGTACTGCTACTAGTAACAGCTACTTCGTGTGTGGAACTATGCCAGCAACATTCCTCATGCGCTAGTTTGATTAGACGGTGGATATTCGAACAAGAGCAACCACGAGGCTTTTTTACATGGCGATCAGCCATCCCGCCTGCCAAGTTAAGGCAAAAATTGTCGTTCAAATGTAAATTCCGGCGTCACATTTTACTGCATCCTAGCGCGATTAAACAAAAATTTTCTAAAAAGCGAACCCGCCTTCGATAGTGTTAATGAAAATTATTCAATTTTTCTTTAAGCAAACAGCAGACAGTAATGCCATAATTGGTGTAATATAGAAAAAGTTGTGACTCACGTGAGAAACTCATGAGCCACTCATGAGATGGTCGATCGACTCAGTGTGCTACTAGGGCGACCTCGCACTCGCGAGCAAGCTTTGCGTCAAGACAACCAAAAAGGCCCATGGCATTTTGATGATCTTGCCAGCCATGGTTGTAGCGACCTCCCAGAACAGCTTGATTTTTGTCGGTATTTTGTTGCACAGTTTGACACTTCCTGATGAGGCATGTTTGGTTAGCCCAAATGTATACCCTATTTCAGCTAGCGCGGAAATTCTCCACTTTTCCGTTCTGCGCAGTACACGCAGGACCCTTACTGACTGTACATTTTCTTGCTCCTAGGTCGTGGCATGGAGTACTGCGCTATTATTTGTTTTCTGAATTACTGCCATTGAGTAACTCACCGAATCTGGAGTGACACTTTGTGGGACAGTTCCTAAATGGCCAGCCCTAAGACTGGTGGAAAATACAGACTTTGAAGTCCGCCAGCGACCACCCAGAATATGTCTTTTGATCGCTGTCAGCAAGAGAAGGTAAGACGTGAGCAGCGGGTTGAAACTAAGTCAAATATCATGGCAAACCTTAAGTCACAACTGAATATTAAGCTCGTAGTCACTGCTCCAGTAGTATCCACTTGGGCTTATGTGCCAGTGATAGGGAGCTAAGACGCCGTTACCGTAGTCGCCATTCCAACAACCGACACCCCAAGCACGAGCACAAGCATCGAAAATACCGAAACCACATAAAAGCCGTTGTCCGAGTATCCTGATCCAAAAACCACCAAAAGGCATCACAGAGTATTATTTCTTCCGCAAATTTGAAACGATGGTAGTTTGTTTGGAGACGCTACCTGTGATTCAAAAAGCAGTTCTTTGACCCGCCCTACCGTGTGTGCGTCAAGACCGCCTTTGTGTCCATTGCTCGCGTTAGAACCCCAGCCGTGCTCTGATTGGCCGTGCTTTCAACAACCAACGGCTCATTCGTCCAACCAGATAAGAGTGACGTCACTGCTTGTATATGTGACAATATAGTTTGTACTTCCACTGGGTCATGGGTTCTGTCCACCGCTGTCACAGCCTGTAAGCCCTACTGTTGGTAACACCCTAATACGAACACAACACGCCCCACAAGATATTTATGTCACTGGCTACATAAAACCACACACACATCCCCTTCAAACCACTCACCCAGCAGACGAAAAAGTCAAATTTTCCGTTGGGTAAAAATCCCAACCCCCTTCCAAAAAGCGGAATTTAGCAGGAGCGCAGAGATCGCAAGTTGCAAGGCAAGAATGCGGGTCAAACGTCCTGTAGGGCCACCGATTTATGCATAAACGTTGGTGTCGCGTCCGCAACCCAAAAGAAGAGCCATCAAAACCACTTGGCAGTAGAGACCGAGCCCAACCCCACCACTCCCTTAATTCTAGGTTTTCTTTTTCAAGGTCTTCCTCGCGCTCCCCTCTCTTCACGCCAAACCGAATGAAGTAGTTCTTAATTGCATATATGCGAACTGTGAGTTTGTTTAATGAATTACCGGAAATCACAGTTAATCCATAGCACACAATCCCACATATTTGCTTTTAAGGAGGCCCAGTTCACGGGTGACGTCAGTGACAGTGAACTGAGTGTCCCCGGGCATTCAATTTACCAACTGACTCCGCCTGAGGGAGAATGGAGGTTTTGAGACTGCCCTTCCCTTGTACCGCTCAACACCCATGGTTATCGGTGGATTCCATCCCCTCAATGAATGTGACACTCAGTGGCTTTGACTTGCATTGCGTTGCCAAGACTCACTCTTAACGGGGGTTATTTACTGTTACTATTTACCATTTGTGTACTGTTAGGGACACAGACTGATCATAAAATTCAGACACATAACTGACCCACGAACGTGGTGGTATAGCTTCAAGTGGCATTCACTTTGATACTTAGTGTAAAATTCAGTGTAAACGCAATGTGGTCGGATATGACAGATTCATTTCTATCCTGCAAACCACGCAAAATTGAGCGTTTCTTTAGCACTAAGGTACGTGTTCCATTATGAAAACTCCGACGGAAGCATTTTCAGAACGCGAAATAGACTGCGAAGGCCAACATGATGACTTTATTAATAAAAATGTCAGAACGTTTTCTTCGGCATAAGTGCGAATATAAACATGTTTCACGTATGCCCGATTTTTCGCGTTATAGCACAAATATTATATTCAAAATGTCTATATATTTGTCCTAAAGTATGTATTTTAACATTTTGCTAAATTTTGAAAAATCTCTCTCTGCGCCCAAATAGTCATTTCTAGCTCGCTTCAGTCTCGAAGTGCCCTACCAGCGAACTACACGATGGTCGGAAATTCTTTTCCTACAGGGTTATCAACCTTTGGAACATTCTTCCATCTGAGGTCGTCAGCCGCGCTTCTGGGGTTTGCTTTAAAGCATTGCTTGATTTTCATTCACCAAAAAACCTATTATGCATGTAGTCTTACGCTATTCTTGGTATTTGCTGTAATCCTTAGGAGCGGTACTACACCCTGTTTTCAAGGATTGCTTTCAGGTCAACCGACGCCTGCTTGAAACTGAGCATGAGGAGCCGCCTGGATCCGTGGACAGTGGGCCTCTGCTTCGAACCAGTGTACCAATTGCTTAATCGCTGAATTCCGGTCTTTGTCAATAAGCATAAGTTTACTTTAGATCGTCTTATGGGCTTAATTGTCGTACCTATATTCCCAGCGTCACTAACTGTATGTCGTCGTAGTATTAAAGAAGCATAATGTTTCCTTTGAGCCATGTATTCAGGTTTATTCCAACTGGGAGAAAATGTTTAGCCTCAAAACCTGAACGACCAATAGACTCGTGTCAATTAAAAGTCCGCTTACTTAATAGATGCCGGATGGGCCGACCAGAAGTCCGAAGCTATTGTGTCCCAGATTCGAACTTTGGCATATTGTGGCGAATTTCAGCGATTCAGCGATTTTTCCACGGGTTCTTAGTTGGGTTCCCAAGTAATCCGGATCCAGCTAGTTTGTCCGTTTCGATGTCAGCGGTTCTCTGTTGACTTGATAGGCCGTCATTGAAAACAGGGTGTAGCACCGCTCTTGGCGAGAAAAGTTGGGCTCATAGCAGATTGGTTTTGGAACATATTTCGAAAGATGAGCCATTACATGGGGAAATAGACCTTCCCTAACATCCCTTGTTCCGGATAGCACTTATCAGTCGCATCTTCGCTGAAGGTTTAGCCACGTAGTAGAATGTGATCTAACCACGATCATGGTGAGCGGAACCGGAGTTCGGTGTGAAGGACCCAAGATACCAGAATCCCTTGGGGTTGTTTTATTTGGTATCGTCCTACCGTTTGTTAATCCGGAAGGCAACTGAGAACGGGGTGTGGCACGACCTTCGCCGATTGCATCACATGCGAGGGATAGGGTTTCCACTAAAGTAGACGATCCTGCCCGGCGGGTGATTTGGTAGCCTGTCGATACTTCGGCCACCGACTCAAAATACTCATTTTTGCCGTCCGGTCAGCATGAGTAACAATTGGTTATCTTTCGTAACAGTGCCGGTTGGCATGCCCAAACGAATGAGTTGGTGATGATATCAGCTGCCTTCAACTTACTGGGAGTATGGTGCGCATGCTCTTTCAACCTCCAAGGTATACTTTGGCACATAATAAAAGCTGGGTCTTTTGTACCTCCAGCCATGCTAGCTCCACGTTCATCCTACTTCTACCGTGTGTACACTGGACAACCAGGTTGCGTAAATGATCTCAGCACACCCCACTTGGAACATAAGTAACCAGCGGCTAGTGGCAAAGCACAGCTGAACCAACTCAAAGTCGCTGGTCCCGGTATAGCTGAGCTTCTTTCTGAGGCCAGAGATCGTTTCGGCATCAGCTTATTGTCACCACCAATCATTATCGTATGAACCTTATCAAACACAGCCAACTGGTAGACAATAACTCCAAGAATTTCATTTATCGTTGGTCTCAGCTGAGCATCGGGAGGCATGTGATCTAATAAATGTTTGGAAATAATAGATTCGCAGACTCCTGGGTCTGAAATGAATTCGCTCATATCCAGGCTTGAAGTTGAGGTGCATTTTAATGAACTGTTGAGTCTTGGATTCCGACCGCAGCATAAAAACAGAATTAGGGGACTCTACAACATATGTCATTCTAGCTTGACCCAGGTGACGTTAACGATTTACGCACTTTTTTGTTTGGCAAGACCTACCACATGAATTGCACACAGCGCTACGAAGTTGGCGAGGTGATCGTAGACGTAACTCGCTGCAAAGTTGACAGTTCAGTATGTTTGGGCCAGGACTGCTCAAGCAGCAGAGACTCGTTTATTTATTGACTTCTAACGGCAGTGTGCACCTTAATCTTCCGGAATAGTCTGAATCATCAGTAACTGCATTCATGTCGTTCTTCTGTTCATAGATGCTTTGTGCTCCTTGAAGGTTCACATCTCGTTTAACTGCCGATTGCCGCAATAGATCGTCATCACTGATATCGGCAATTAACCAATCACAAAACCTCACCCAGCTTGTCACCATCATTGCAACGGACAGTATGCTTCTGCACCTGAAAGAGCAACTCACGGAAGCTTGCGCCTGTTAGATGCGCCAGTGGATTAAACGTTCCCAGACATAGAAATTGACTAGAAGCATTTATTCTACCGGCAGTCCCTTCCGTTTGTCAAATGGCCATACGGTTTGAGTGTTCGACTAGATGAGATTCTTCAGTAGTGACTACCTATATAACCGGCGGCCGACGACAGCAAAAACTAATGCCGACTGGTTTTTACTCTCAGCATCAGGAAGACTGCCATACCGTAGTTCGAACTTTTTCACTTGCTCCTTGACCTATTTTGAACTAGCTTGAAGAATAAGTTGCCCATCTGCAAGCAACTCCGTTTGGCGAAGCTGGTTCGTAATAATCGGATTCCGAAACTTCGAATAGCTCTAGGAACCGCACTTGAGTTGAAAACCACCTGCTTAAATAATCTGGGAAAGAAGTGGCACGTTCCTCACTGAGCAGTTGTTGTTCATTAGACAAGAGCCCGGGTTTATAGATGTACAGCGGTACTAAACAAAGCGAAGTCCGACAGTGGTTAATCTCAGTGGCACATTCCAAGTCGGTCCGTAGACTGGCCTGTGTGATACAAAACAAGGAACTTGGCGAAAAACGAAACATACTGCAGTGATACAGTTCGTCTACTCCTGAGGTGACATTTCGAAAGACGTTGGGCTGGTCACTTACTAGTTGGTGGACATAGACTATGAGTCAGATAAATTCCCAACACAAGTGCCTTTTTTGTCCTCCCATACGTCACACTTCTACCGCAGAGCGGATCTGTAGGTTACTGAGTTTCCAAACCTACTGATCACCCAGTCTTGTTCCGGGGGAACAGTGCCTTGTATGTGTTAGTTAGCAAATATCCCGGTGGCTTCAACTGTTGTAGACAGAAACTTCTTAGTTATTACCGCATGATGGCCTTGATCTCGAATGTTCCTAAACTACTGGAAACACTTTTGTACGGCTGGCTTCGTAACCATCCGTCTTCATGAAACTTTCTTTGTAGTGTGCACCACTGTATTTATAATGGACGACAGTTTACCACGATTCGGGTCCTTGACATGTGACTGAAGTCAGCCAACTAAGTTACAGCGGATGCCAATAGCGGATGTCAATACTCTAGGTGACATGAATCACGCTGCTCCGCTTGTTGAACAGCTGTTTACTGGAGTTCATTGCAACCGTTTTTACCATTTGGAGTGACA
Source organism: Paragonimus skrjabini miyazakii (assembly GCA_014338405.1). Lineage (NCBI taxonomy): Eukaryota > Metazoa > Platyhelminthes > Trematoda > Plagiorchiida > Troglotrematidae > Paragonimus > Paragonimus skrjabini miyazakii. The sequence continues at coordinate 17,531 of JTDE01001443.1, read as the reverse complement.
CAACCCCAGTCAACAGTGGAGTGCACGTAAACTACGTTTTTTGACAGAAGAGTTATGGGTTACTTCTCAACCTTCCGTTCTCGGTCTCCCCTTATTTCTCATCTTTGTAAATAACCCATCTTTTGTTTAACTCGGCTGCATTGCTACCAAATGTGGATAGTGCCAAAGTTTTGAGTATCATTGGCGTTTCTGATGCATATGCTCTAACGCAGAACCACTTCAGCAGTCTGTATGATTGGCCTAATAAAAATGAGCCCGCTCTCACTGCTGTGAGGTGCAGGATTGTGCACATTCGATTATCAGAAACGCCATCCATTATCACGCGGCACATCTTCAGGTAATATCATCTGAAATTAATCTTCACACGTAAGCTTCTCCTAACTTTGGGACTGCATACGACTTTTCGGTGTTGAAAATTTATTGGAAGTACGTTGGCATTTCGCGGAGTACCTTTTTCTCTAGTCTGACACTCAATACCCTGAGCTGCTACGTAATAATATCATCTATCCAGAAGTGAAACTACGATTTGGCCATTTTTCTTCAAAAGAATGAAATGCTACTCGAGGGGGTACAACGACGGAATACGAAGGCCAATTCATAGGATACCAGACCGTCACCTTTGAACCTCTGCTCTTCACCGTCCTGCCGACTTAAAAGTGATCCCATCGTTGACTTTTCGACCTTTGTATCAGCTGGTTTTCCACGCGATTGCATGTTCAACGCGGTTAGTAACAGTTCGCCAAAAGGTCCCTTCTCAAAGTGAAGTTCCAACTTAGTCGACTAGAATGTGGTTGTGGTTTCTCCTCATAATGAAATTGTGCGGATTGAAATGCTCTTTTCGACTGTTATTTTCATTGGCTCCATTATTTTTAAAGGCCTTACTTGTAAGTTTGGTGGTACCTTAGTAAAAATACCCCACATGCTCACTACATTTCAAGTATCTTTGCTGGCTTTCTGTTCAATACCTGGGAATTCCAAAAAACCTCTGCTTACTACTTCGGTCACCAGTCCATCAGGTCACTGATCTACGCATTCCTTTGAGGATGAACACATTCTGCTACTGTGCTCTACCTGCAATCTTCCAAGAACAAGGTGCAGATTTCGTTTGGATGAGGAAGGCGAAAACCTGGTAGAGCTTGTAACTTTGGAGGGTGTCAGTGTTGGTGGTCAAATAGAGTGACCGTATGACATGGCTGTCAAGTTATATGTCGTCCACATTCGCAAAACAATTTCGGTTTTCCCATGAAAATTTCTCACCTATCAACAATTTCGGTTTTCCCATGAAAATTTCTCACCTATCAACAAAAAACTCCAATTTCCTCATCAAAATAAGAGGTTTCAATTTACTTCAAATTGCTTGAAAATGACAGATCTTGCCAGATTGAATGGCTTTCAAACTCAATGCCTGCAAAATCTATAATTGCAGTTTTTCAGCAAAATGCACCTTAATCTCTAAAGCTCTGTAGAAAGGTTGATGATCTTTTATATTAAACCTTTCGATTGCATCGTCGTCACACTCTCGTTATCCATCTGCCACCAAAGCATTTATAACATCCGTCTCAGCAGTGTTTTTGGGAATTGTCGTAGTTTGTCCTCCACATGGAATCTAAGCTAGCAAAACCAGCGACACATCGTCAGGGCCATTATTGCCGGCAAGGTTATCCGCGCACATAGCTGACTCACTTTAGCAAATGCCTTTCTATATATAACGTAACGATTCTATTATCCGATCCTGAGATTTCAGCAGTTAATCTGGGTGTTTCAGTGACCAAGATAAGGAGACACTCGGATCCAGTCTGTGCCATTACACAGTGAACGGACATCTATTTGTCGGAAATGCAATCACCGAGACAAGACAACGCCGCTCTTTTCAGATACACCACGTACCAATACAAAAGTAAAATTGCAGAAGTAACCGTTTTTAAGTAAAGAAAACTCTAGCCCCACCCTGAGACGACCTCCGCGAGTTCAGCCGGAGACTTCGGAAGTACGGGCGCCCCAGAGGTTGATAGATCTACGAGGAAATAATTCTTGTCAGAAAAGTTCTAGCACCGCATCGTTTAAGGCTGGCTCTTGTCAATTTCTCGCTTATTATTAAACCGTGGTTTGGTAAACTGCTTAACACACCCACATCGAAAATAGTCTAACAATCAATTAACCGCCGAACGTTCGAGGTTCAAATGGATTTACTTGAAGGATTTTGGCTGACTCAAATGTAACGTTTCCCATGTTCATCATCAGCTGGTTTGCCGAGCGCTGAACACCCCTAACAGCTGCCTTGCTTTTGTTCAGGCCGGTACACAAGACTTGGTTGATACACTGAAGCAGTGGACTGACATAAACTCGGGTTAGTGCTTGAACTGCCCTTTTGTTCATGCGACGAAAAGTATGTTCAACCATTAAGGAAATAGCAAGTCGCCATACTGAAACAATCTTGTGATGCACCGCGAGGCGTAATTTAAGCATATATTGAGTTCCCATATCTTTATGTATGATGCCGAATGTGCTCAGCCGAATATGAATCACAGAATAATTCTACGGGTCACGATCGATCAATATGAATGTACCTTCGCTGTCATTTGAGGAAATTCCCCATTTCTTTTCACCAGACCTTAAAAATGTCAGCCTAGGACGTCTGTGGGGTTTACAGTTGTCTTCAACTGACCCTCTTGCGTTCTCTGTCGTCACCCTTGGCAACTAATCGCTTGTTGTCGTTAATATCACAGCCCGCACTCAAAAGTACAAATCCCACAGCCCGACATCCTCCGTCGTTCATATTCATTCACCTGCTCACACACCCGTTGTTGTCTGTCAGTCGCTGCCTCCTCCACCCTTGCGAATACAGTCCTCCCACAGGCCGCCTTGATACTGCCGACAGCTAATCGGTCTGCCCTAAGACCGGGTATTAAATCACACATCAGGTCCCTCCAATTGCATATTATTGGTTCGTCCTTGCCAACCGGTCGTCTACACTTGCAGTTGTCGTGCATCTGGACATTTGACGGCTTATTGCGGCCAATTGTTTTGCCTTACTCCGCGAATGCAAACAAATTAAGGTTTCTCTCTTGTACTCGACCACATTTTTTATGTCAATAATACCACGTTTCTGGCGACTTGGCCCGTTTCTCGTACCTGGTGCAGTTGGTTACACGTACGTTCGTCGGTAAAACGTACATTCGGAATTAATCGATTATGCGCCGGGAATATCGGCATTCAACATTTCTGGGTTGCAAGCGTAGGAGAGAACGCAGTTGGGTGTACCATTTGAGCAGTCGTTGACGTTAATATGAAACAGGTCTCTCGAGAAATTCAAGCAACAATCAAGAGGACATAAAACGTCTAACCCGGTTTCAACTCCAAAAGCTATATAAGGAATAGCGCGGAAAATATAGCGAATAGTCTGTATTTGGATGTTATATACATAAAGCTCTGCACTTAAAGGGAAGTCGAGTGAGACGTCACCTGAGTTGGGACCATTGACCGTTGTCCTGGTCGAGCTGTTTATGATGTGAAGCAGACTTGCTGGGTCTCACCGAGTAAGAGGTAACCCATGTTGAGTAGAGAGCAATTATTATCTTCTAAAAAGTTTGTGGGGATGACGCGCTTTAACATGAGTCTCATTATCTTGTGTCCCTTGCTTGAATGACCGATTGATCGCTAGTTAGCAGAGGAGTTCCGATTGCCTGCCTGGGGATTGGCATGGCCGCACCTTCTTCCCAAGTATTAAAGAGAATGCCTTTCAGCAGTCTTAGTATGAACAGCTTATCAAGGAATTCTTCCAGATTAGCTGCCGCCTTTTCGAAGGCCAGGAGTTTAACCTCACTTGAACCCACTGCACTTCAAGTTAATTTGGAATAATAGGTCATTTTCTAATATATAAACGCCGTCAGTAAGGAGTGGTCACTTATGGGTTCCCGGGGGTTGAGTATGATATCACTTTGGTAGTGTTACATTGCAGACTGCTGAACAGCACTTCTCGAATGGATCCACAACAACGTGGTGATATAAAAGTGTCTCATTGTGGGGTGGTTTCGCTCAAAGGGCTGATGACATCTTTTCTCCGTCTGCAGATAGGTCCAACCAAGGAGACGTTGTTTACGTTAGTCACCATTGAAATCTTTTCTTGTGCGGGATAACGTTTCGCAGATTTTTCACCTTCACCTATTTCAAACAGTCTGTAAGGCGTTTAGGTCCTCTGAGTTGGTCATATGTGCATTCTTCCCTGACCCTTGGGAACAGTCGCTGAGGGCACGACGTGTTCTAGTTGAAAGTGATGAGCAAGAAAAGGGTACACATACTTCGCGGTGAGACTGACTCATCCACCTTTTAGTTGTACTTTAAAACTCGTGGTAGCTCTGATCCACAGAATCATAATTCAATAGAAGTGAGGCAAACATTTTTCCGGTCGTCAAAGTGAATATCATTGGAGGTTCGAAATATGGCCTGCTTTGCTAGTGGTCGCAGCCAGTAGAAAATAAAGTGAAAATCAAAAATGAGTGTACACTTTGTCCAAGTGGTGGTTGGACGACTTCTTGATAATCAGGTGACTCACTCATGGCAATTCGGGAAAGGATATAACCGGAACGATGTCGTTTCTTAAGGTCAACTTGCTGTATCCAAGATTTCTGCGGTTGCAATGAGAAAAGGCAGTCAAGAATCCACTATCACAGTTCCAGTTGAAAAAAGTAGTGGTCGGCTTGTGTTGGATGTTTTGAACTCACCTAAGGCATGAGGCGGTGAAATCATCAAGGTCCTGAGTGGGTTCATGGACTTTGAACGGCGTTATACTTAAATTTGTCGCACGAGAGTGAGCCAAATGTTACCGTCATAGGAGTGTGTCTTAGCCGCACACCAGTAGGCGTAGCCACGAAACATCGCAAATTGGAGAAGTAGAATTCACCCTCGACCGTGGATGTCGCAAGCTGATTATGAAATATCTCGGGACTCTGTATTCTTTTGCTTCTTATTCCGGTCCAGCTCACGGAATAACCAGGGATGTTCAGCTTACTGTCAATTACATCGGCTGAAAGGAAGCTATCTAATTTTTTGAAGTTCACCGAATAGCTTCAAACAGTTTTCATACATGCGACCGAGATCTACGTCCTTGTTTGGTTGTGAAAATAGGCGAAATATTGGCGTCGAGAACGACTTAGGGAACTGTAACAACAACAACGTCAATCAAACTGCATGCCCAACTCCTTACGCTTTCCCTCCGCTCTTCCAAGTTTCGCGGCGTCCGCGTACCCGGACCAATCATAGGAAGCACCAACGGAGAACAATCATTAATCGTAAGACGTTTGTTTTGTTGAGTTATACACATTCATCATCACGTTGTCCTGCTTCTGTTTTGCATGTATTGCTGAATAAACGCTTCCTACGGATGTGTGCATTCAATTGGGTAGTTGTGAATACGGCTTCCAATTCACCAACTTCTGTGAGTAACTTTCGCATAATCCGTTTCCGTTCGTGGACGTTTCGTCCCTTGTACAGTGAATTGCTTTTGCTCACGTGAGTCCTCCAGCTGCGGGATATTACAAAACGAATGCAACTGAGGAAGTAGACGCAGGTGGCTGACACACAGTGACTGCTTTTAACTGCTGGGTAATCTTCAACATGTTTTCGGGATGTGGCGGACACTTCGCTACAGTTTGTGGTTCATTGATCGTCCGCGTGGAGTGCGTGACTTGATTCCGGTACACTGCGATTGATGCACTCTCGGTCATGATGTTATTCACAACCCTGGAACGCCGATTTTTATTTTTGGAGTCCAAAATTTCTATTGGTTGTTACGCGGCGATAAAGTTTACCCCGGCAAAACTCAAGTTCGCTCAAGTAATACGTTGCGAAAGGTAACCAGACGCGCGTTTTTGGAGTGCAACTGAGAGACCCGGCAAGGCGTTACGATTACAGCTTCCGGGCGGAAGTGGTCCGTAACCGACGTAATAAAGAATTCCAGAGGTGGACGAATGTAGGGTGGCGGAGGGCTGATTTCTTTGTTTCCATCACCTCTGTCCAGTTACTCAGGGTTTGGGGATGGTTGGCGTGGAAGGCCTCTGGTGGGAATGCCCCACACTGGAGATGCCAGGGAAACAGTAGTTAATCTTCTGGGGAGCTAACCCGTGACCTTCACCCCTGCGTATGCTTAGGGTCGCCCTGGTACGTGCCACAGTTTCAGTCACTTAATGGCGGTTGTCTTGTTCCTGCGTTGAACGATAGAATGAGACGCCTGTTATGTTACCACGCGCGGATTTTGGATATGGAGCTTTCTTAGGCACTGCTCCGGTGTATAGTTTACAAAGTAACATAGAAGAAAGGTCATAGGACTGTTTGCTTGGGCGTGCAATGTGCCCGTGGAAACCGAGTTGTCTAGGTCAGGAGGAAAGCACACATTCTCACATGACCTGGCCTGGTTGCTAAGACAGAACGTAGTAGGGAACTTTCCCCATATCACCAGCCTTTGCCCGCAGATGGCTCGGTATTCAAGGTTGACAGCAACCTCTTGTATTTTTATAGCAGGAGGTGACAATGTCATTTCTAGCCGACTTAAGTCCCGCAAAGATAACGGCTATATACTTGTTCAAGAAAGCTAGTTCCGTCTTCCTATCCGAGAATGTATGTCACAGTGGCCTTCCTCACAAATTTGGCAGTATCTGCACTCGTTCGGGTTCTGCCGTGTCATTTGGAAACACCATGGGCTGGACCCGGGTTAGTTGTTTCAACAAGCGTGTTCGGTGCTTTCAGGTAGGCAATCCGCAGATACAATGGAGGTTTGAGTAGTAAATGTGATACACCCAATCACGTTGAGAGTAGTATACTTAGAATGGTGCCGGTGATGGGAAGGTTAGCATTGTATTCAGTTCTGAACTGTCTTACAACACGCAAAACGACTGCACAAGCTGGGGAAATGCCACCCGTTGACACTTTCACACCTGATATGAGCAGCTTCAACACATATGCAGAAAACGGGACGTAACGCCAATAAAATGAAAATTATACCAAAAACTACAGTAGTCAAAACGTTAATAATTGATGTGATCATAAACGTATATTAAAACCGAAGCGCAAATTATCACCGGCGCGAAAATTGCATTCATACTGGCAGAAATTTGAGTCAAATTATGGGTTACCCGTGCAGATGGTGGTGGTAGAGGGTAGTTTACTTCAATTAGTCGTCAAAACTATAGTTTCTAACTTTAAGTAACACTAAACGTTTTGTAATTAACAACAATATCCAAGGACAAATCCTCACGAAGCCTAAGATAGAACATCAGTTCAGACCAAATGTCTCAGATGCACTAGGATATCTGGACTCATTTGAAGTTTCACTGCGAGTAGATACTGAACATTTTCGAGCTCCTTTTTCTAACTTATTCTAGTTAGGTCAGCATAACTTTCTGTTCGAGTTAATGCTAGTAGCCATTAAAGCCTAGTCATTTCCAGGCTGAATGACTTTTTGGAATTGAATACCTGGAATTTATCGGCGGATGATAAGTCCTTAAGCCAACCGACTGACAGAAAACGATAAGGTAGCATGTTTATAATGGGATGTGCTGTATTATTCGAGAATAAGAGAAACCACAAATTTTTCTTTTAATGTTTCGAAAGGTTAACACCAACGCTAAAATACGGCAGCTTGATGATGGCGTCGATAGTAATAAAAATAACGATAACTACATAATCACTTTTATTGACTCCATTCGGGAGGTTTTGGGTAAGCATTTACTGGTGTATGATTATGGTTGCAAAATGTGCTTTGAGACAAAGTGTGTTCATTAACGCCGTCAGCAAACAATCAGAAATCCATGTGAAAATGTTACAAATGTGATTTTACGTTGATCGACAGCGTACCTTTTATTGTGTTTGCTGGTAACCTAAGTTCCGAATAAACGGGATTTTTCACGTGTAAATAAGGTCTAACGTTTTTGGTTTATCAAGTTGGGTAGATACGCAGGCAAGTACAACCGCATGGGCTTATGATGAGCATACAATAAGTACGTGATACAACACATGACCTGCGATTGAACGCACTGGCGTCTACGTTGGCAGCTTATCAGGATCAAAGATGAGAAAGATTTCAGTGCATTGATTTATTGAACAGCATGTTCCCTGAAGTGTTGATAGGACTTTTGCGGTGACTCCGCTTCTAGTTAGGCTTCATTTGCAATCCAATTTGCTTCTGATGCGTCTGTTCAAAAATCAAAGCCATCGGAAAGAAACACCGGTTCTTAAACTCTGATAGGAAGTTGTTATTCTGTTTCAGCTGCCCTGTTTCGCAGAATTTCACTTATTTGCCACCAGTCTCCGCAACGACCTCACAGGGTCTGGTCCTATTACTTCCATGTTTTTCAATGCCCATTTTTACCGCTACATATTCGCTGAATTGGTAAGCCACTGTAGTTTCCTTTCGGAAATTTTTTGGGCACTTTTCACCAAGTTGTTTGTATTTATTATCTCCGAATTCCCAGCAAAAGTTTAGGATCACAGTCATGCTTGCTTGTATAAAAATCCATTTGGTCCCGAGTATTCTCCGGGAATTAGCTCCCAGAAAATTTAAATCTCGGGTGACCACCAAGGATGGGAATAGCTTGCGGATCGCAGTTACCAGGTCTGATAACTTCAGCCGTAAATGGTATTGCTATCATGATTTCCAACAATCAACTTACAGAGCATGTGAAAAACCATGTAATCGTTGTGCTTTACAAAGCGTTAAATTTATCTGCAAAAGAGTATCTAACGAACTCCTAAAAGAATAAGTTACGAATAACGATGTCACGCTTATTTTTAGTTCTTTTATCATACGGAGCGGCAACCCACAAACCAGAAGGTCGACGAAAAACATCAACCATCAGGGGAAATTATGCCGGTTTCCAAGTCTTTGCTCTACGTGACAGACCGAAAGCTCATACTAAGGCAGCTGTGGTTCGGAAGCCAGTTGAGTAGATCGACATGGTTGCTTCTACCGGTGTTCTTTATGAGGTCGCCCTTCACCCAACAAAAATTGTTGTTATTATGGTGTCATCCAGAACGTTTAGCGGGAAGCAAGCTGGAGAAGCTCAGCCATCCAACTTGAACGCCGCGTACCAGCAGCCTCGGAGATCTCAATAAAATGAATACATCAGATAAAAAGAACTGGTAAAAATAAGAGCAGAAATGAAGTTCGGGTTCAATTCGACACTAACAGCGGATAAATCTCTTTGTACGACAGCGCGACCTGTTTGTTTCAGCAGTTGTGTAGCTGCGATGTATGAAGGCCGAAACGAGATGGAAACGGTTAGTTGGGCGCGGAAAGAGATTTTTTTGTGTTTCGTAAAATAGTTAAATGCTTATTTCAGGACAAATATATAGATGTTTTCGAGTATACTAGGTGTGTTGCATTGAGAAAAACAAGCTATAATTAAAAATTGTTCATAGTTGCACCTTTTAAAAAATGTTCCGCTTTTTTCGATAAGGCCATCATATTAGCCTTCGTAGTCGGTTCTGCGTTCTGAAAATGCTGCAATCGGAATTCTCATAGTGGAATACAGACTTTTGTCGTACAGAAACGCTCAATCTTGCGTGGTTTGATAAATATAAGTGGATTTGTATTATCTGACCACATCACGTTTACGTTGTATTTTTTATTCACTATAAATAAAAATATATATTTTCTCAACGCATTTCTGAGAAACATGCGGGAGTATGCGCGATTATGACAGATAATTACATGTGGTACCAAGCAACAAATGGGTATAAAAGAAGACAAACATGACAAGTAAAGACTAATTAGAGGGTAAATACTTACAGTTTACAATGTTCGATTTACACAAAAGGAAAGAAGATAGTTCGTCCGTTCCACAGGTTTAGTCCAATAAATGAGATGTCATATTAATTGATCTTTCACAAGTTTAAGTAAACACGACGTTTCAATTATTTCAGGGTCACGTCAGGAAATACGTGCAAATGTAGCTTCGAATGCTTTCGCCGTTATTTGACGAGGCTTCGATCAGAAAAATGTTGAAATCATTCAGTTTGGACGAGGGAGGACGGGAAATTGCAAAATCCGGCGAAGCATTGAGCAGACTCCAACGCGGGACCGCGATGACTGCTGGAAAACGTTGGAAAGTTGAAAATCTCACTAATCGTTCGGCTGGTATGGGGTTTTGAGCGCCCATTCATCGAAAAAATTTTCTTTGCATTATGGATGCCCGAGGGAATACGAAAAAGATCGCAATGTCATGTTAAATGGGAAAATGTGAAGTAATCACATGTAATATGAAGATTAATGTGAATGTTATATTTTTCGACAAAAACTTTACGCGATATTAATACTTTTGTGTTTTTCCAATATAGTTCATAATATTGGCAAATTATTGTTATGGCATTCTGCGGTTATCACGTGATAATCAAAACTCCGTCCGAAGTTTTGACGCCAGTTTGTTTTATAGGGTTAATGATTAAGCAAGGATCTATATTTCGTAGCACATAATGATTACTATGTGATTAACGAGGAGGGTTGCGGGGCAGGAAAGATAACATGATATGAATTGAGGTTTTAATTGGTTCATTTTGTATTTTTGACATCAGTTTGCTTTATAGGGTCAAGGTTTAAAGCATAATAAATATTTCATAGTACGCAACAGTTACTAATGGTTAATGGGGAGGGTTTGAGTCAAGGGAGAAAACGCACGATGTGAATTGAGGTTATAATGATATTATGAGGTGAACAAAGGAGATTTTTTTAACAGTTTTCTGTGGATAATCTGTGTATGTTGGCCAAGTAAAAAATCAATACTGGCTATCATTAGTTGAAGCCTGATTGATTACCAAGGTGAACAGGTTATTACGAATGGGCATATATATATATGGAAAAGTGTATATGTGATACAGTCCTTTTTTTGATTTTGTTTTGGTTTAAGTACAACTTTATATAAGTGACGCACATGATTGAAATGATGCGGTTTCATGCGTAAAGAATCAAATGCGAGATGCGGTGTGAGTAATCGGTGGATACGTATTAAACAGTTTCAGGCAAGCTGTTTTAGATGGGATCCTGATAATAATGACGGGTATATACGTTCATCCTGCTGACGGCTAAACGTTATCTGGACCACATCCCAGTCAGCACGAGTGTAGTTTGAGTGTAGCTTGAGTGTAGTTTGAGTGTAGTTTGCGTGTAGTTTGGCAGTAACAATGGGACAACTTGTGACGCTCATGTGACACTCAGAAAGCTACACTCAAACTACACTCAAACTACACTCAGATTGCATTTGCGATTACGCCCTTTACGCGTCAAGCTGCACTTACTACGTCCAACCTTCGGTCGTACATTAGACTACCGACATGACTGTTTACCGTCGTCCTTGGAGGCGCTATGCCGCAGGCAGAAGAATCATATGTACTGGAAAAATATATTGTATAAATACAACGCGGAACATGAAGAGTTATCTTTCATCGTCGGCTGCTGCTAGTAACATTTCCAGCGGTTTGCGCTTGCGACGGACGTTCTGCTTCATATTTGGTGTAACCCGAATATGACATTCTGAAATTGTACAAAATGCAAACATGAGCAATAATAATGCAAGTTTCATGGATGTGTTTGAAATTCTGTATCTTCGCAACTACTTAAGATAGAGCAAACATGAAACATAACAATCTCACAGTATTCTTTTCAGGACGATGTCCATTTGGAACGAATCGTCGACCTCGCGCAGTGTGTAACGTAAATTTTGAGTTGCCGCCGAAATAAGTTAAAACAACATAATGAAATATCGCAATGAAATGGACCGTGGTAATTCTCTTTATAATAAGAAACAGGTAACAGTACAACAAACAACTAAGAAGTGACCCAGTAATGAGTTACAGTCGGTTATAGCGACCGTCACAACTACACTCATTTGACACTCATGTGACTCTTGAGTGTAGTTGTGTGCTGACTGGGATTCAAAAAGGTAATCAGAAGATATACAAAGTTCAAAGATCGACATTATGTTTGATGAAGTAAGGAAGCTGTCAAGGCCAATTTCAAAATGCTGAATGCTGCAACTGACTCTGATTTCATTCGGAAGTCTATTCCAAATATAAGAATATTTTGCAATAAAAAAGTTGGCTCGTATCTTTTTCAGAGCTAACAGAGTTAGCAAAGTAAAACCCTTATTTCGTAGACCATTTGAGGAGCTGTGTTTGAAATGAACGGCGAACGCTGTGGTAATGGGGTCCGAGTGTAACAGCTTATAGAGAAGTGCAAGATTCAAATTTAGTCTTCGTCACCAAAGTGGATCAATGCCAAGTGTTTGACAACGTTCACTATGGGTGAGTGACGATGAATATCCTATTAAGCTTTTGGTAAATGAGCGTTGGAGATCTTCTGAAACAAGCCTATCGGATTTGCGTAAGTGGCAATAAATGAAATAAATTAAAGTACATTCCAATGGAAGCTATGCCACTACGTTTGCGGGCAAGTTATCTATCTGAATTATATGTTCAGCCTGTGTCCCCGCCAGTATTCCAGACCTTTTCTGCTACCTTGGCGTGGCGGTCAGACATGCGTGTTGTTTTGATCCGGAGAACCGTGCTGACTGCGGCCTCGGCCGTTGCAGGTTCAACCATATCAGATTGGCCAAAGGGGGGCAGCCAGACAAAAAGTAGATGCGTCCGTTGCGAGGTGCTTGTTGTGTATGGTGTCAATATGTTCTGTTTCGGTTGGGTTTGTTTGTGCAGTAGTATCTCTATGTGAATGTACCGAATGTCTTGGGATGTGACTGTCGAGCCTGTTCTGGATGGTTGATGCTGCTGCGTGAATGTGTGTGTGTCATCCGCTGCCTTGCGGTACAGGCTTTTGAGCAAAAGACTTTGGTTGAGGGCCCTAATCGCTCTCCTGTCTAGGTCTGGGCGTTCCGGCAGTATCCTAAGCCCACAAAAACTATGATGATACAACATGAACCAAGTACCATACTGCATCGGCCGTCGCGCAGGAAAAATTGGGTCGCCCTATCCGCTGTACATGGCAGGGTGGATAGGCAACTGCCAAACATTCACCTTCATACTGTCCTCCCAATATTAATCCCCGAGCAGATAATACTCACTCACGTTTCAGTAACCCGAAGACCAGCCTGAAACAGGCCCGGGGACGCAAGACGCTCTGTGTTGGAGCATGGAGCGTGCGCACGTTGCTGGATCGATGCAGTTCCATAGGACTATCAGAACGGCGCACTTCACTGATCGCAACGGAACTACGTCGCTATGGAATCGACGTAGCAGCCTTGAGCGAGACGAGGCTTGCGGACCAAGGTAAATTACGGGAAGCAGGTACCGGTTACAACTTCTACTGGATAGGTTACCCGACAGATGATGCTCGGGAGCATGGTGTCTGTTTCGCAGTCTCTAATCGCATCAACGCTTTGATGATAGGCGAACCGCACGGCATCAGCCCTTGAACGCTGTCTATGCGCCTGCGACTCGGTCGAGGTAAGTGTGCTACATTTGTTAGTGTTTATGGTCCAACTATGTGTCACACTGATGATACAAGGGACCAGTTCTATGATCAAATGTCCGCCACAATCCGGTCCGTATCTGCGACTGATCGAATGTTTGTCCTGGGTGACTTGAACGCTCGAGTCGGGCGCGACTCTGTGGCTTGGCCGGGAGTCCCCGAACCCTACGGCATTGGTTCAGTCAATGGGAACGGTGATCGTCTGCTCCATCTGTGTGCCACTCACGAACTGGTTATCACGAACGCCCGATTCCAGCTGGATGC
>JTDE01001442.1:128197-145481 GCA_014338405.1 Paragonimus skrjabini miyazakii | reverse complement strand
TTTTCGTGTGAATTATTACCGGGACAAGAATCCGATTTTATCGAGCGTACCACTATACCGAGATCGAACCAGTGTACCGTTTAGGAGGGTTTACAACATGGTTACTGCCGGAAATATGCCCATTCGGAATACAGGGTTAGAAAGTGGTCGAACTAAATCGTCCTGAAAACTTTTTGGATTTTCTGTAATACTCATTTTTAGGAATATTTTGCAGATAAAATACGTAACGCTGGTTTTCGATAAAACTTGTTCGTTTGTTGCAAATATAATTGCGCCGTATATGACTATACTGAACTTGTCTTAAGTAACACTGGTAGTCTGCTGTAGGTAGGATTTGACTGTGTAAAATTTGTCATTTTCTTTATGTATGTTTATTTGCTTGTTTATAAAACAGTTATCTACTAAGTAACTCATACACGTAAGCGGATGCTGTGGGAAGATGCCGAAGATATGATCATTTTTTGTTCCTTTCTCAGCTAAATTTGCACATAATAAATTATGGCTGTAAACAAGTTTTGACACAGTAGCCGAGACGGAAATTTTGCTGTGCGAAGCTGATTGTTACACAGGGCAATCATACGGTACAATCACTAGATGAAAAAAATAGCGCTGTCAAACGTCCAATCATATTTTACATTGATCAGCTACCGGGATTGGTCAGTTTGTGACCTTCCTCGCTTAGGCCTTACCGATGCGTAACATGCACGTGCGATGTTACCACTTGCGTTCGGGGACCTCATTCATGCGCTCCAACGTCGTATAAATTGATACCAGAACAAACAAGCCACACATTGAGTAGCATGTAACTTGTTGCCTATGCTGCTGCACAAATTATGTCAACAAAACCTATACATTCCCGAGCGTTGGGTACAACAAAATCGAGTGAAAATTCACCAAAAACTCACCTTCAAATACCCGAAACACTCGAATCTACTTACAGCAGATTTGAAACCTTGTCCATAGATGATAGTGCTACGACTTCCACCTCTTCACAGACGAGACTTAATCAATCTCAGGAAACCGGGCTGTTTGCGACGCTCAGAAGACGTATGAAGCGTCTGTTTGGATTCACAAACGACAACTCTGCATTATACAAAAGTTTACAGAATCTGACCTTAACGAGAGAGGGGTATGACAAACAAAAATCCTGCTCAACCGAGAACAACATCAAAGCATTTGCGATGAGGCATGTCAGACGTGAGTACATCACCAACGATGTACCACAAGATATCTCCTCGTTAAAAAAAGAGTATGAGCGTGCTCTGATTCAGCTTACTTCAATGACGGATACTCAAGTTCTCGAGATACGAAAAAGCTGGGATTTTCTGAAGGTACATATCGAGAAAATCGGAGTAATTATGTTTCTCGGGTGAGTGAATAATAGCATTTTATAGCCCACTCTGTGTGCACTGTCACACCCACCTGGTAAACAAATTTAGTAACAAAACAGTACTGGTATTTGATGCAACTCTATAGAATGTTTTGCTCATCTTTTCCGATGAATCACGTGGTTACTCTGAAGTTGACAACTCATCTGCGAGGTAGTTGTGTGATTTTTGCCCATACTCATTCATGTTCGTAGATAGAAGCAGAAGTGGAACTATGCACGAAATCATCTTGTGATAGGGCCCTAAAGATTGTCTAAACTTTACAGCGTGAGGTGTGCGCTCTACGATGGTTTTAGCCTCCGAAATGCATCATAAAATGACCTATCAAACGAATTCGCAAACCAGTAGTTTTTCCGAACCAACCGTCTGTGTAATAGTATTGGAATAGTATTGGAATGCATACAAGGTGACTGATATTAATCAAGAAACCGGTCAGATGCTCTTGGCCAATTTGGACCAGTAAAAATAGACTACTTATATTATCATGTCTTAAAAATTATGACGCCATCTAGGATTCTGAGGCGGACTAGTTGTCTTAATATTTTCAACAGATGTCTCATACAGCCTTTATGACGAGAATCGTGAAACAAAGAAATAATTATTTATGGCCGGTATTCTGTTATACTGAAGGACTTAAGAAATTTATTAGATAGCCTAAACGATTTAAGAATTTTGTCATAAGCTATCACTTGGGTTTATTCAAGCAGGTTACGAATCATTTTGCATTCTCCTTCAAAATAGTTTTGTTCCTGTGAACATTTTCGGTTCTCTCTTTCCCATTCAGCTAGTAAGATAACCCACATTTTGATAATTAAGGGTATGAAATGAAATGACTTGTAGCTGTGGACAATATTATTCACTGAGTGTGCTGATCCTATTGATTTTACCTATACAGTTGATATATCGAACGGTATAAACCCATGTACACGTACATCGGTAAACCTGATAGAGTGAACCGTTCTCTGTCAAGTTTTCTCGGAGGTTTTATTCTCTTATTTATTGTCTATCGTAACAAAATTGCCACTTCTCAGCAATGTCCATTCTATCTTACGTCAAAGGTAAATGTCCGGTTGAGATCAGACAAATCAGATCAATACCAAGTTATCTGTCAGAAGCGTAAAAACGTGAACTTTATATTAAATTAAGTGATAGGTGTTGAACTTTTGAACTATGTTTTACAAAACAGACAGAGTTAGTTTCAGGCAGTTGAGGTGGAGGTTGGAGGTTGGAGGTCTTGCCATACATAATAAGAACTTGTTCTTAGATTCAAAAACAATGGAAATCCATCGATCATTGAATTATAAACATTTGCACTAACATCTCAGAAGCAGCATGATTGATAGACCGGTTAGACAGAGAACAAAACCAGTACGGATGAACAAATCTTAGCATGTTTGCTTGAAACGGCGCATTCAGTGTAGAGCGCTGAGTAGATTGACCTAAATTCGACAACTTTCGACAACTTTCTTATCTGTCGTTTCTCACGCGCCTAGGTGTTCAGCCAATGCCCACTAACCACTCGATTATGGATCTTTTGTCACCACTCTATCAACTGTTTAGAAATCTACTGCGGCAAGAACAGATGGTGTTTGTTTAAAATGTTGAGCTACAGCTCAGTTCAGTCTGCACATGACTCGATGTGGCTATCTACCATACTACTGATAGTGAGCCAGATGCATCTTTTGTTGCGTTTGGAGTTAAATTCCACCTGCTTTAAATAGTGTTTCACAAGGTATCTTTTGAACAAGTAAACAACTTTGAAGCTGTCACAGTTCAGAAGACCTGACTCACGAGACAGCCACCATCAAACCCAGTGGGATTAGGGGAAAACCGACTCAGCAGTAAGAGGAAGATGACTGGATTACTCCGCGCATTTCGCTGAATCGAAAGCAAGGATATTCCAGGTGTTCATCTTACTAAGACACTGATTATCACGGTTTCATTGCAGTTAAAAACCAATCCACTTTATATTAACCGGACGTCTCAGATTTTGACATCTCTCTCGTTACTACGATCTTTTCGCCAAAGCAACGCTTTACTACATGTTAACAGAGTATACCAGTGACCGGATGCCGTATCGTATTTGTTCCTTCATAACAACTGAACATCCCATGTATACACTTTTTTAGTTAGCCTATTGAGATGACTAAATGCACTCTTCAGGCGTACGTATACAAATTCTACTCACCAAGGCAGTTACGAACTGTAGTTCAACCAATGGGCTGAATGATGTACTTTGAGCGCCTAAAGTAATGCCTCCGTAGACTTGCCAATTTGCAATTCTACATACTATCTATGGTACTGTGGTCTTCTTTTCAACATTTGAGGGTTTTGAACATTTACTTGTACAATTGAGGACGTTATCAACTAACTATGGTACTTCTATAAAAGAGGTCAAGACAATGGGGTAGCACATAATATCTCAGTGAAAATCACACCTCGATTCACTGATCATGACGTCAAGGCAGCAACTGGCAAGATTTTGAGCGGATTATTAAGAACATTGAGCTTCAGACACTTTCAAGAACGTTCAGCACAGGTTGGAGAAAAAGCTAATTAATTAATCAGCATCACTGAACTGTACAAAAATATGTTCGTAACAAATAACAATAGATTGCATATCTAACCCAAACTTCTGGCCCCGGCGGTAAGTTGGCCCGAGGCAAGTGATTTGTACTAAGTAGTTACTAGCACAGTGTTAACAATTATCTAAATTCCGCCTGTCACATGGGTATACCGACCGTTTATTCCGAACCCGTGAATAATACGCTCTGAAGGCGGTGAATTTTTCTAGCGAAACGCACTAAAAGTATATTTTATTCAATTGTCTGGGAAATTTTGTATTTTCCTGCAAAAATATTTTGTAATCTATCTTTCATTTTCGCAGCAGTAGCATCGTCACTAGTCCTTCCGAAGTGTCTTGCTTCTCGTTACTGTTTCCGTAAAGTTGAGCTAGCAAAACATATTATGTTTACTATCGTTGGTAACCATCATTACTCAGCTTACAAGTGGTTGTGGTCAAATCTTGATAGTGACGTCAATTCCTGATATCGGCTTAGTGACGCAGTCAGACATAGTGATCCAATTGGCAAAGTAAACAAACATACACATACATCTCCGTCCCTGACTGTAAATCCGAATTTTGCAAATACAGTATGCGTTAACTTTCAAACGATTTATTTATACTAAATAACATTAGTGTAGTACCTCTTATAGAAAACGTAGGGAAAGAATCCAACAATTTCGCATCCTATATGTAACTTATGAATAGAAATTTTTGCGCAGTCACTATTTTAATTTTCCAAGCTGTCTTGTCTATTTGTATTCTTTTGTAATTTCTTTAGAGCTTTCCATTCACATCCCTTTAGTGTATTTGCTTTCAACATTCAGGCGAATACAGGAAAATTTGCGAATCGAACACGTCTACATCACTGACAAACAGCGTTAGTACAAGTGTAACTTAAAGCAAACTGTTCCAGGACATATCGAGAGGTGTTATCATGTGACTATCCGTTATTCACCATACTTTACATGCTGTAAATAACTTTACATATTTACTACTAACCTTGTAATCATATTTACGTAGGAATTGGCATTGGCTCATACTATCACCCTATATTTCTAACACTGCTGTTACAATGTAAATAGACAATGTCCAACGTTCTCTGTTCTCTGAGTAACGCACTGTGTTTCACTTACCTATCCTGTTATTTTTCAATTGTAAAGCATTATTGTGATTTGTCCCGTCACTTGGATGCAATGACAT
Source organism: Paragonimus skrjabini miyazakii (assembly GCA_014338405.1). Classification (NCBI taxonomy): domain Eukaryota; kingdom Metazoa; phylum Platyhelminthes; class Trematoda; order Plagiorchiida; family Troglotrematidae; genus Paragonimus; species Paragonimus skrjabini miyazakii. The sequence goes on along the minus strand of JTDE01001442.1, from coordinate 140,327 downwards.
ACTTATCACACACGCAGAGCAGCGCAATATCTTCAGTGAAGTGAATGAATGCTTATCATTTAATACGGTTTGCTAGTTGGGGTAACACAAAACATTGGGTTCCTCATCCTAATTGACATTCACAATTCAATGATGAACATTTTTCCGCTTCAGTCATAGATCTGTGCAAACGGTCATATATCAGGTTCATTGCTGCTTTGCATCAATGAAACTGATAAGAAAACAAATTTCCCCCTTAACTGTTTACAATGATCTGCGGTTTGATGAACCACATGGTTTGCCCAATGAAACTATAAGGGAGTTTGAGTTGAGTGTGTTTCATTGATTTGTACGTCGTGGCGCTAACACTCATATTGAGGTGGCACAAGCTGATAGTCTGGATAAATAGCTTTTGGATAGCGTTAATTCATCGATTTCAAAGTTGGTCCTGATATAGAAGTGGCAATATATAAAAAGTACATTATCAGGGTTTAACTATATAAGTTCAGGTGTATTTTCACGTCTTAGGATCATTTTTTCTCCTATCAAAAATAGTCGTACACTTAATGATCGAGAAATTGGACAGATATGGACGAAGTAGTGTAGGTTGGCTATCTTATCACTGTCTTAATGAATCAGCTGTGGAATATTCTGTAGAAATTGGACAGGCTTGAAACGTAGTGCAATTAGTGCAGTTTGCAACTTATGTAACGGTTAGAAAACGTTATCTCTGGCATATTTTTCTAGACCGGCATTATTCAACGTTTTGTGTCATAAATGCTCTCATACAGACTAAGTATAATGTCAATTCTGTTTGTAGTTTAAGTGAGCGTTACTCATTTCCTGATGACAACGCCTGTTCAGCTATAGACAGAGAAGATGGAGGCATGTAAATATTCCTGCAGTTAGATGTGGAGATCTAGTCAGTCGCAGTTCTCACACTATGGATTACGGTAAAATTCTGTCGTATCTGTTCTACTTCATTAAAAGAACTGGAGTACACAGTGCACGTGCGTTAGTAAATAATCCATCACGATACGTTTGCAACAAAGTTCTCACAACAGTCAGTAGACTGGGCTTGAAAATAATATGGAGGATGGTCGAGTTGATGGTAAAATCGTGTGAAAGTTGCAAAACCGAATCTCATTGATAAACAACGTAACAGAAAGGAGCCGAGTGGAAAGTCTATGGGAATGCGACAGCTGCGATCAATCGTGGGGGATGTTCAATCTATATAAAAAAACAAAATCCCCTACTATTCACCAGTAACAGAAAACTTTAATAAAATCTGAAATTTCTTGACCAACGTAGGTAGTAATCTGAATAACTGAAGTGAAATGCTTTCAAAAATGTAAATAACGTGTTCTTTTGCTAGACAGGAATGAAGGTGGTAGTACTGGTCCAAAATGAGCGCGGACAGTGCTTATCTTATTTCCAGAACAAATCATGCATCAGCGGACTCTGATAACTGTGCGTCAGTTCAACAGTGCTGGAGATAATTCGATCCTTGAATTGAGCTAGTAGAAGTTATAAATATCCGTAGCCAGGAAGGTCCATTTTTTTGGTGTTGGAAATTTCAGCGAGGTGATATTTTGACGTTGTCGGATGACGTTAGAACGGTAGAACATTTGTTGAAACCCCAAATAAGATGTTGCACTGATGCTGTTAACTCGAATAATAACCAAACGTCTGCAATCTACTCACTCAAATCGGAGAGCTACCGATGGTAACACCTGGAATGCGGTTGATGGTTTGACTTGGATAACCGGAAAATGTCGGACCACTAGCGTCCTACGATGATAAACGCCATTCGGCAAAACAGTTTTTATGAAAACACTCGTGACTGTAAGAAAGGCTGCTTTTATTAGAAGGAACTAACTGCGAAACCTATGACTTGAACGGAGACGGTCAAGTCACCATAGACGTCACGCTCATGAGAGTGACTCTTATTCGACAAATCCTATTTCATAATGGCACTGTCAAACGATATTGTACTTGCAATGTAAGTTAGACCAGTGTGATCCTCTGAAAAATCTGGCATGTTGGAGCAGGTGTAAACAATAAAAATTACTGGATTCCTCCGCGAATTTGATCTGTCCGTGTTGCCTTGGTTTTGTCCAGCAACTACGATGGAGCCACTTGCTAAGATTTGTCGGTTAACCAACAGTTCATTGATTAGCTCAAAAACACAACGTCCTCGGGAAATGTGTACTGGAATGAAATCTAGTGCATGCAGTCATTACTCACAAGGCACGAAAACTAATGGGGTTTCCGGTTGAGAAAATTTGAGTCCAAACAAATTCGTGAGAGTTACCAAAAGTCCTCTAGCTACATCATCTGTTCCAATTCAGACTGTAAATGCTTACTGTCCAAAACTTCTACGTGAATTTCAGTCCTAACATGAAGTGGTCGCATCTCATAATAGATCGCAAGTCTCGTATTCCACCGATATCTCATTTAGCACAGTTCACAACAAATAATTTTACTAGAGTTTAACTCCCACTGATGTTTGTTAATAGTGATCTTACTAAGGCCAGAATGTGATTTCGCTTTGACGAGGCAACCACCGTGATCATCGAACCACTGTCTATACCAAAGACGTGCTGAACTTTCTCACAAAAATGCTCATCCGCTTTCAAAATTCATTAACTAAAATCCCCTGCTACTTACCAGTAATTAATCCTTTTTCGATTGTTTACAGACTACTTCTCAAACCAAATCACATCGTACTAGATCAGTCTGTGCCCAAATCCGTTGGACAAACTTTGGGAAAATGTAAAATCTAATCAGAATGGTTGTCGTTCCCAAATCACTGAGTCTGCTGTCAACAGCAGTTCTATAAACCTGTATTGTTCAATACCAGAAAGAAGATGTGAGTTTTAGATTTCTCTGTGGTTAAATCCAACGTCTAGACTGACACAACAGATGAACGTTGACGGTACTTGAAAAGTTGTGGAAACAATCCGACATCACAGGTTCAATGACATTCAACAATCATAGTAATATTGACCGTCAAGTTTTGGTCAAATTTCATTTGTGTCTACTCCAGTTGCTGTCAAGGTCTAGACAAAATAAAATGTTAATTATCTTCTTTATAGTTTGGAAAACGAGGTGACAAATTTGCGAACATTCTTATGATGTGAGGGTTAGCAACATTTAAACACCAGCGACGTCATAATGTAAAAGTACACAGCAGGGCATGTTGAAAAGTTAACAGTTCTCATATTTTCATCTTGTCATATGAAATAACTGACAGGATTATATGTAATATTAGTATGACGCTTTATTTAAAATAATGAAAACACATTTGAAAATATTTTTGGTATGAAGTGCTGCGTGAATTCACGATTGCATCCAACACTAAATAAAATTAGTTTTTTTAATTTTTCAACCGATAAAAAACGAATTAGAATTTCAAACAGGCCGCCAACACACAAAATTAAATAACCCAAGTTACATGGAAAAATGGATTTAATTCCTGGATTAGAACCCAGTTGAGTTGTTTACCAAGCTAAAACTTTAAAGGGATAAATAATGGCGGTGCTTTAACTAAACACTTAGAAATTAGAATAAACACAGCTTTGAAGCAAGAGAATGCTTCTGCTACATCAAACCTGGATACACTTCTTGAATGCGTGTAGTCAAAATTTCATCTATGATTGCCGCAAACAAATGTGTGAATGTGTTGATCAAAGCAAACGTTCACATGAGGAAAAATCGACAACACACTAAAGAAAGCATGATATTGGTTGATTTTAAGGGTTAAGACTTTCTGTATTATTGTTCTTGTTTAATTATCTGTTATTTGAAATGTTTATTTGGAAGTAACCTAAATTATATTATCCTATGTAAGATGCGGAATCATTTCTGATTGAAGAATGAACTGTCATTCACCTGTTGGTTGATTTTGAATGGTTAACATTATGCCAAACGAGCCAATTTCAAAAGACAAGATGAACAACAAAGGTTTTTACAGATTACAAACATCGATTCACAAAACGAAAATGCAATTTGAGGTTGTGCTAGGGAGTGCATTGCGAGGCGTTTTGTAAATGACAGGCTTTCTTGGTTGATTCTTCAATTTTAACTGCGTAATTTGCCCAATGAATTGGTCAGCAAGTGGCGGCAGAACGTGGGTACTCCAACAACGTGAATAACTGTACCAACGCAGTCATTTCTTCAAATTCCAATTGCAGTGTACTTAGATCCATATGTGTTAGATGACGAACTGAATGATCATCACTCAAACTTATCCACAGGTTTCAAAATGAAATAAACTCTGTGGCCCATCTTAAACAGAAAACACTAGATTTGAGTTTCATTTTTGCTACACCGCGTTAATAGTACACGTCACTTCCGTAAAAGAGATTTCTAATTTGCATACTATTCACAAGAATAATCCAGATCAACCAGTACATTGTTCACCTCAAGTCAACCAAGTTCAACTAACCACAACAGTTTCATTCTAATATTTCTTCTGTAAACATGCAGGTTGAAAGTGTGTCATGGTTGCAGATAGTGTTCTCAAATGTGATTACCACTCCATAAGTATCAGTCAACTCTTTCATCACTTTCTCATAATTCCCTATCGCTTCAGTACACTTATCAACACTGATCAATTTAATTGACGGCTTCCATATCTATAACAGGTTTAACTGATGGTTGGAAACAGATAGATGTAAAAAGTTTGCATTCTCTCTTCTATGTTGAATACTACTAACCGGAACTGTATGACCAACTCGTTCATTTGTTAGGCTCAGTATTGTAGCTGGTGGAATCTGTTTTCAGAACGACTGAAGCTAAAAATGAGGGGATCAGTTAGATCTTTAAGTTTGTTTCCGAACGTTTCTTAAATGTTTTATTAAGCGGAACTTGTATAGGAATAGGTCCTTTGATAGAAATTAAACACAGTAGGCACATTTTGTCTTCGAAGAAATACTTAATATATTCAAGCATTTCATCAATTTTGTTTTCGATGGAACTAAGCAAATAAATGAGAAGGTTGTCACAGACTATTCAAACAACTGGCTGTAAATCAAAGATTGAGAATTAACTTAGAGACGTCAGCTTTAAATTCATTTTTGCTGTCCGCCTCTTTATTGCTTTAGTGTAGAAATTTCCTCCTTCGCCTAGCGATTGGATTGGGCATGTATGTTAGGAAATTTCAATTAATTTCTATGAATTCTGCGATTTCATTATAATTTAGTGACGTCTTTGTAATTGGATTCACTTCAAGCCTTTCATTTATTACATTGCAATATTTTAGGATGTATTGATTTGTCGCCTACGGATGATGCTGGAATCGTTGTAGTGCTTTTAGAAAATCAATATAAGTGGATACAACGGTATCAAAACCGTATACAGGCAAGAAGGAAACGGGCTTCAGTGTAACGAGGTTTTCGTACTAGCCATTACTTGAACTGTGATTCGTAACTGTTGGATGAAACCATCGAAAATGTTGAACACCACTCAGATAAAACATGGGTTTATAACTAACATATGGAAATAGAAAACACTTTTTGAGGCGTATGCGATTACTTGTAACTTTGTTCAATTATTTCTGGTGTTTTTTGTGTGGAAGAATGATGTTATTGGTTTTAGAAGAGATCGCAAAAGTTATTCAAATTTAGATAAACAATTCAGCAGGCAATGTGTGGCATCTGCCAGAGTGTACTTTGTCTTATAACACCAATATATATTTATATTGTACAGATGAATGTATCATTGTACACGTTGGAGCATACACCAGACGGAACTGTGGGATTAGTAAAATATTTCACTAAGATTTCACACCATCATACGACACGTTCAGAAAACTATCGGTCCACCTTCTGTTGATTGTTTTGCATTGAGTATGTTCATCACAATATTCAGTAATCATTCATTTAGAAAACTATATGAACGCCGCTCTGCAAGAAATAAGTTAGACAGGCGTAGATGTTAACAATTAAGTATAGAAAAATAAAATTGTAATGTGCTTTGTTATTTTTTTCAAAGTAAACTGGGCTTCAAAATAAAAACGTCTACCATACTTTAAGACGCGACACAGATTGATGCCATTTAAAACTATAAACACTCTTGAAGACACTCAACACTTTTTATGCACTCGAAGAAGTTAGAAAATCAATGACACCGATTGTGCAAAAAATACAAAAGATATCTTAAGCTGTTCATCCTGCACTCAATACATAAAAATAAACTCATCCGGATAGAGCTTTGGAGAAATTTAGAAGACGAATACATAAAATAAACAGGGCATTTTAGTCAGTATGCCAATTTTTCGTCAGATGGCATCAATAACTGTCATCTGGAAAGTTATCTATTTTATGTGTAATCCGTTTTGTTACTGTTAGTTATCCTCAAAGTAGACGTAATGACATGACCTTAGTTACAATTAGACATGACAGTACATATAAGATGCTGAATAAATAAAATAGACAAGGGTAATCAATTTCGATTTACATTCGGTGAAACAGTCGTAAGATTCTAATACACAACTTGTCAAACTCTTAATATTTGCTCAGATAGAGTGAATGAAGGATTTGCAGTCAATACTGCTGTACAGAACATCGTTGAAAGCCAATTGTCTATCTAGGTCCGTTCCACATTTCTCAACGGAATTCCATCGAGCTCGAAATGCGTATAGTCATGCTTTGGACTAATCCGTTACAATGCGCACAGCAAATGGGCGATCTAGCTATGTAAGTCTAGGCAGGAGGGAATAAACGTAGAAGCTCGAGAGAGAGAACGGTTAGACGGCTGTATGAACAAATCACAGTATAAGATAACAACGGTTGACTTGCTATCCGATCAGCTGAAGGGAGCGGTAGACTGGTTAATGTACACATCAGTGTTGAAACGTTGACGAAGAGTGTAGATAAACTTGCGACCAATCTTATGACCATCGATCAGCGATAGCAGTCCACTACCAATTGCCTACATTGGTGCCGGTACCCGGTGCGACTGTCCATGTAGGTGCTGCTGTCATGGCTAATCGGATCGGAATGACAAAAACAACAGTCGACCGTGATGACTGATTGCGTTCATTACCTTCAACATTTGTCCTTGTGTTGAGTAACAACGAGTATAGGCCGTGGACTGTGGCACCGCATTAGTGTACCAAATGTGTGTTCCCAGTCTGGTATCAGATTTATCCCGGGAGGGGGGATGTGAATTTAACATCGTTTGGTCGCGTTACTGTGACCTACTTATGATATGCAACCACTTCATGCATAACGTAGTTTCCAGTTTATCAGTAAGGGAGCGTACGAGGTTAATGTTTAACTAATCGCTACAGCAGTCATAAAAAGATAAACATACTGTTTACCACAAAATACCAAAACAAAGTTACCTTCTTAATGGCAAGTGTAGTTAAGTTGCATGGCAAAATCCAAGACATACAATACATGCGTCAAATGAAAAGCACAAAACACCATCTGTTGACAGCGGTCTGGATAATTTGAGAATAGATAATATGAAATCTGGAGCAATTAGTTCCCATGTACAATTTGAGAAAACCAGTTAGACTACGAAAACTGGTAGATACAAACATTTCGTATTAACACATCAGTACCAAATTTACAATAACATGTATGAGATTTTTTACAGCAAACAACCAGAGGGATGGATAATCCACAAGCGGGTTAGGAGAGGTCTTTGCATCCACGGAAAAGCCAAATCCACGAGCAGAGCTGGCTTGAGTCGGTTGATTGCGACTGCTTCAGCAAGTCGTAAAAAACTTGGGTTAGAATGACGTAACAAAATTCTGAATGAACAAGATGGGCCGATAACGGGACCAGTGGTCAGGACGTGTCTAGCGACTGAGAAAACTAGCTGGTCATGCGTTTCGTCAACATTGTCGTTTACTAGTATCGTGGACTTCTGCATCCATTTGAATAAATGTCCTTTCATTTTGGAGCTCAAACATTCCTCGGTTCTTCCTATGTAACTTTCTCCGCAGTTTCATAAAAATTGGTAGCCACAATGTGAGGTGACACCGATAGGCTGATCTTGTTTGATTGAAGGCACTGGTGACTTTTGAGTGCGACCGAATACATGGGGTTCAGCCGCATTGAACATTCGCTTAACTGACTTCCTCGACCGTTGTGTTGTTTGATGCATGATAAAACCAACCTTAAAAGGCATTTCTATGCAGATCTTTTTTTCTGCAGAGGCTACTTCTTTGGAGGGTACTTTTGGACTACTGTGTCTATCTACGTACCTTCTGGAGCAACCACTTCTAGGACAGAGATGATCAGGTATAGTTCTGTCGAAAGTCTAACATGGGAATAGATTCGCCGCGCTTATGTGAAAAGGGATTCACCAGTGTTCATTCATGTTGGACTGGTGTGAAACTGCTGAATTTTCAGTATTGACCTGATCACTTGGATTTCCTGTGGATAGTTCTTTTTGAACAATCTTCTTGACGACTTACGAGTATATCCAGAAATGGCAGACATTTGTAGGTCTCAAATTCACAATTATCTTTCAGGTTAAAGGACAACTATTTAGACGTTAAACCAGGTTACCTATCGTTTGTTTAGATCGATCGAATATCAATGTATCATCGACGTGACGCTTGCAATATAGTGTTCCCTACCTCGGTAGCAAGCTATTGCTTAATTTTTACCATGAACATGTTTGCTGAGATGGGATTAAGTGGACTTTCCATGGCTTCTCCGTCTATTTGACGGTAGGACTGCTTAGGAAAACGAAAACTGACATTCTCAGTACAGAGCAGCAAAGTTTCTTTTAATGCGTCGGTCGGAAGTGGCAACGAAATGTCAATCACTTCAACGAGCTCACATATATAGTCAAATGTTTTGTGCAGCGGAACATTAGTGAACAGTGACTGAACTTTTACAGAGCACATCAGTTCGTTAGCACGATTGATTTTGTCCGTCACTGATCAATTTGAAAGAATTATTGATGGAGTGTGTCCGAATATTTGTTTTAATGTGGTTAAAGTAGCGACTAACTAACGTGTCAATTTATGGTAAGAGGATTTTGTCATTGCGAAAATTGGTCTAGGCGGTATCCTAGGTTTGTGCGTCTTCGGTGTGCCGTAAAGTTAGGGCGTTGAGGATCCACACGGCTTAAGAGAGTTCTGCGTTATTCCATCAATAATCCTCGACTGTAAGAGCAGCTGAAAATGTCGTCCTATGCGGTTATCTTTTTCGGTAACACGATCTACTCTCAGTTAAGCGAATGTTCAATGCGGCTGAACCCCATGTATTCGGTCGCACTCAAAAGTCACCAGTGCCTTCAATCAAACAAGATCAGCCTATCGGTGTCACCTCACATTGTGGCTACCAATTTTTATGAAACTGCGGAGAAAGTTACATAGGAAGAACCGAGGAATGTTTGAGCTCCAAAATGAAAGGACATTTATTCAAATGGATGCAGAAGTCCACGATACTAGTAAACGACAATGTTGACGAAACGCATGACCAGCTAGTTTTCTCAGTCGCTAGACACGTCCTGACCACTGGTCCCGTTATCGGCCCATCTTGTTCATTCAGAATTTTGTTACGTCATTCTAACCCAAGTTTTTTACGACTTGCTGAAGCAGTCGCAATCAACCGACTCAAGCCAGCTCTGCTCGTGGATTTGGCTTTTCCGTGGATGCAAAGACCTCTCCTAACCCGCTTGTGGATTATCCATCCCTCTGGTTGTTTGCTGTAAAAAATCTCATACATGTTATTGTAAATTTGGTACTGATGTGTTAATACGAAATGTTTGTATCTACCATTTTTCGTCTTCAAACCGCTTTGTTCAAGTTTGAGTTCGTCTCAATATAATATTGTTGCGGTAACAGTTGAAGCATGTCTCACTGTCATCATGTACTTTTGTGTAAGCGCACAAGGTTTCCCATTATCCCAAGGTAGACGGAAGTCCTGTGATATCCCACTTTACATGTTATGTAGACAATACGAGAAATAAAAAACCTCTGCAGCTGTGCATTATTCTGAACTCTCATTTGTTGTCCCGCCCACTGAGTAATAATGGTTAAAATGCTTACAAATCGTATGTTTCTAAGAAACCTTTATCTAATTACTATGGAGAAATCTATCAAAATACTAAAAATTCTACATCTGTGAGTAGGTATTTCACAAAGTACATTGTTTCAAAGAAGATATACCGAACGCTATTCGACTACAAAATTAGTTGTTCACAAAACTATCGTTAAGAGGAACATCCATATCGAGTACGAAATCCTTTTGGAACGGGTGTACTCTATACTATTTGTAATATTTGGAATAACAGTAGTCTACTTCGTGATAACCCTTCCACAGGTTCGTAATTTTTATTATCAAAGAAAATAGATGTCCTTTGATGAGAGACATTGAGAATGAACTAATTTTGGACAAATTGGCCTGAGATAGATTGGTCTGCCAAAGATAATGCCATATATCATTCACTTGTGATCGCTTCCAAGAATTTGGATTGATATAGTTTATAATTAGATTAAAAAAAATAGAGCGTATGCCAGAAAAACACGACAGAGAAAACAATTCGTTTTTGTAATCAAAACTGCTTGATCAGAAACCCCGTACTCCATAGCAATAATTCGATCACTGCAAATTGCCTGTTGATAAACAAAGCATGATACTGTGAGGACAAGAAAGTAGCGACTAATATTTGTATTCCGTATATAAACATCAGGCCAAAACAGTAACTACCAGAATGAAGTAGCAAATCTCTTGACGGGTAGAGTTCGCGGCATGTATGTTACGTAGCATTTAGGCACCTACGATTCCAAGAATGGGCACGTACCTCTATACACTTTTTAAAAAAGGGAACAATACGTATTCTTGATCGAATACATGTGGTCTCGGTATTTGCCAGTCTTCTGGGCACAATGCAAGCGATCCGAAATGTATAGTCTTTCATTGGAGTTGGTCACTAAGTTGACGTGAACGCCCAAATCCATTTTGTTATAAAACTTAGCTGTCACGTACGACAGTGCACGCTTACTTCCGCGGCCAGTCGTCTTACTTCATGCTCAACAAATGACGTTCTACAGAGACACAAACTGGTGTATAAAAAGCTGACTGTAAAACGTGGATGTTCGTTGTCTTTGGGTGATATCACGAAAGCAAGTTGCTAACTGATACAAATCTGGGCTGCAAAATAAGGTGCCACGACTGAACTCCCAAACTATGAGCCCAGTAGAGGCACATGACAAACCTCGATTTAAAACCAACTTGATTCGTGATTTGGAGATGTGGCTGACTAATGTTAACTACTACGCAATGCCCTTTCTCTTCGATGACCAACTCCCTAACCCACCGTGGTAACTATTCCCACATGTATTGTGTTGCATTGAGGATACACAAAGGACAAGCCTTGCGTGATCATGTGTTTTCGTCAAAACAAACGTAATTAACCAAATTCTTGGATTATTTCGTGACTTTTGGTCTAAGCTAAACTGGCGTAACTCTAGTTGTGTGATCCATAGCAAAAGACCAGTACAACATACCATATTTCGAAAACATTTCAAGTCTGAAAGCTTTATTGAACTGAACCATCTTGTTCTGTCCCTTTTGAGCATGAATTATAGATGAACCGATGACGTACTTTACTCAAAATTATTCAGATATTTTCCCGCAGTCTGATGCGCTAAACGTAGCCACAAAGTTATCGTGAGATTTCAATATATTGGTATTCGGTGTAACCTGCCCGGTAATGTTTTTTTCTTCCTGACTTTCTGTTTTGAAACAATCACACTGATTTCATACGAGCCGATAACCAGCGTTTACGGAGAGGTTGTCTAACATATGGCACGCTTCTTCTTACTTCAGTACCGACCCGTTTAATGTCAGCGTAACGTAAGAGCTTAAGATAAAAGTATAATCGGTCAGACAACACTTTCAAGAGACCTACGCCAACTTAACAAGCTTTGGGCTGACAAATGAACTGTAGACCACCATGTGCACATCTTTAAAGCTGTCAGGAATTTATTTCTGTCTAGTTTAATTGTTCGTTATTGTGGGATTTGAATCTTCATTGAAAAAAAAGCAATATGGATCGGACACAATCCCGAAAAATTTGGGCTCCGGCTGGATTTGAGCCGGCGACAAAAAGAGTATGTCCGAACGCGACAAGTGCTATGATAGCTGAGTTTATCACCATCAACATCATCGTCATA
>JTDE01001442.1:94203-127948 GCA_014338405.1 Paragonimus skrjabini miyazakii | reverse complement strand
AGTTACAAATTTTGTGAAATGTTTCGATCCATGAATGCACTTACGGTGGTCTTTTACATATCCAGCGGTTCATATGAACACTTTCTCAACATAAATAAACGAACTGCAATCTGTCAATAAAATATTGTAATAATCTTTAGAGCATACACAACAAACTGGCAGTTTTCTTCCGTATATGGACTTTAGGGTGTCAAAATTCTAACCGCACGAGTATAACTAAGCAAACTGTAGCTCCCGTGAGTACGTCTGAAAATCCAAATCGATAGTTAGATGAGTGAATTAAGGTGCACTCAAAAACAGGAGTGAACTAAGCTGAATCCGGCTACTTGTGAGCCCACAGGAAGTCAATTGTGTAATCAATTGTTATTCGTAATTCTCACCAACGCTTTGCAATTACAAGACTCATGAGAGGTTTATATGTGGAATAACAAAGCAATAGTAACTGTTTTTACAAGATGAGACATGATGCACTCTGCTGAGGCTGCGCTGGTGGTCTTCGCGTAAGCGAGAGTGGTGCACGTATCGTCCGCGGCTAACAACGTTAAGTTGCTCACTAATGACCGAGATTCAAGTGGGTTCAAGATGGATGATCAGGCAAAAAAGGGGCTTATAAGAACTGTTCCTGTGCAAACAGTATTAAATCACGAGATTTAACAGAAGAGGCCTCAGTCCATCATAACCTTTTATGCCTAACCGACGGCTCACCAAGGGTTTACTAAATGTTTTAAAGTAAACGAAAAATATCACGTTAGTTCCCTTCTAACCAAAATCATCCATCCCGCCTTTAGAGTTTTGCAGCGGCTATTCCATGTATTAATGACTCATATTAATGTGATTTAAAAATTTGTCCCAAACTGATAGGAAATTACCCCAAGTATTATGGTTGGTAGTAACTTGTGGAACTTTATCCTTGTGGTCTGTTAACTGATAATCCCAATCAAGGCTGACAATGTTTTCGTGGTCTGGACGTAGTTGCAAGATGTTTTGGGGTTAGCTAACTGCATTGCTAGGCAGAAGATTGAAAACAATCCGGTCTCTTTGGAAGCTGGGATACAAACTGGGTGAAGGCTTAGGTTTGTGTATTTTTTCTGTTTAATCTTCATCTGCTAGTTAGGTAGTTTTGTTGACTTATGTTGGGTATGTGATCTCATTCCTTCACATGGTATTTTGCATGATTAATAATCATTTAACACTAGGAGACATTTCCACAAATTTCTCTTGAGTACTTCTTGATAATTCTGACTATACTTGTCACCTTACATGTCAATTTGAACTGAACGCTGTTTGTTTACCCCCGATTTATGTATCTGTAACCTTCTTGCCTAATTTCTCTTGAAACTTTCGAATTGTTTGTTGAAGAGGTTCCATAGCTACCTAATTGATGTTTATTGTTTTGGGACAAACAAAATTTCTGAAAATTTGTCATGTAGACAAAAGCTGGATAAACTCATTTAGTAATCATAGCGTCGAATTAGGTAAAATGCCTCACGTTTATTGACTGTTCGCTTAACGCAAAAAACTTCGTATGTCTTCAAGTTGACTTCTCCAACCAAGATCAAAACGTGGCAAACAAAAACAGTGTTATTTTTTAAATTGCTTCTGACGTGAAATTATTTTGTCACATACCATTGAATAAAACTGTGTACAAAAACTCACCTAAAATATTTTCATTTCTCACGTTATGGTTAAAGTCGACCGGTTTTACAAATATACCCTATACTTTGTTTTGAATATGGTTACACCGAGAGTTTATTCTCGTAGATGAAAGACACCAGCTTGACCTCGCCTAAATAAGTTCAACTTCTTTCTTGAGGTTTTCGTACACATTACCTGACAGAACTATTAGACCGCGTAATATTTCAAAAACACTTTTGATACAATACATCAATTGCTGTCTACGTTTTGTGCTAAACTGTGGGAGAGGACTACAGAGAATGATCATCTAAAAAATTATATAACGTGTTTGTTCTGAAGGAGCTAACGGAAATACGCGAGAATGGCCACCACAAATCAAATAACCCCTATAGTTTGTAGTATTCAAAGGTAAACTCTTACTGTGTTTGATTAAAATGTGCTTTGTGGTCTTCTCCAGGCGGTATGAGCAAATGTCAGCACAGGAGTTCACTCACCGAAGAATCTGAGCAAAGTCAATATGGTTGTGAATGAGCATCCGGCTTAGTCTTGTATAGAAGAAATCAATAAAATTGTGTTATTTGAATTATCGGCTTTCTCTGAACTGCAGCATTAACTGAGTTGGAGTGTGGCTTTCGTTTGACGTTGATCCAAATACATTCTATCAGTTGTATCCTGCGAGATCTATTCGCATAGCAACGAAGACAAGGATTAAAAATGGCTAGCAAGCTTCTTCAGATAAGACTGATGCCGATTTCCTTAAAAGAATTCTAATGTCATCAGAAATCTGAATCTAGATTACCATGCTATATGAGTGTGGTAATTGCATACTGTCAGATGGATAAAGTTCCCTTGTCATCATTATGAACGTCGAATCATCTTAGGTTGTTTGCTACGTATGATGTACGTACAGATGTGAGGAAATATACTTTTTTGCATAAACACGTCGTACAGGGCTGTATTACCAACTGTCACGTCACAAGAGCATGCACAATTATCGTTCTGGTGAAAAAAAGTATCACCGCGTACACCACGTCGCAAAACACTGATTCAATCTTCACACAATATGTGTATGCGACTGACTCCACCGTAATCTTGACATACTTATGATCAGGATTAACTGTGACGTACACTGGTGCTAGAAACTATCACCAATCACAAAAGCCAATGGAAGTCTGGAGATGGATGTGGAATGAATGGTGTACAACCCACCTTAACTTACAGCGGAGGATTTAAACAAAACTACGCAATAAACCTGTGGAAACTTTCATATAGTTGGGTAGCAATATCTCGTCGGCTTGTAATATTGCTGATGACCTATCAGTGAGGATAACAAAGGCACAAGTTGTCTTTGCCAAATTGCGTCATCTGTGGCGTAGAAAAGACATCCGGTTGTCGCTGAAAGTAAAGTATAAAATGTGCGTTCTGTTTGCTTTGGGGTTCAGAAACGTGGCTTGTTTGCAGAGACTTGCTGTGTTTGACCATTTTTGTCTCTGCTAATTAACCCACATTAAGTGGACTGATCATGTGAGCAATACGGCCGTTCGCAGGCGCGTAATCAGGAACTTCCGGAATGCGTTACCAATTGGTCAACTGATTGTGTTGCACAGCCTGCTATGATTGGGTCACTAAATCTGCATGCCATCCGAACGTTCACCCTATCGGACAACTAAGGCCATCAACAGTTGGGTGAGACCACAGGGTGATCAACCAACGACGCGGGCACTAAACATGAAGACTCTGACTGCATCATTGAGCAAACTGGGTAGGTGTCGCTCGCCTTTACTGAGTTTCTCGTGATAACTCAGATCGATGGTTAGAGGTGTTATCCGAAATAGCAGTTTGCTGCAGCCAATGGTGTACCGGCATTTATACCACATGTAATTCTTTTCTTTGCCCAACTTTTCCGTGATATATTCGGAAGACATTCAGCATTACTGTTAACGTAGGCAGCGGCCTGAACTCTGATGGTCTTAAGTTTCGGCAAGGTGATTTGGATCTCCTTTCACATCAATCCATGAGGAATAAACTAACTCAAAATAACATTTTCACTACTACACAGTTAAACGAAAAAAGCACATTGTTACTTTGCAAACTCATTACCAAACAAATGGCATTTGCTAATGTTCTGTTTTAGTAAATGTATGGTGAGCAACATTTTATCGGAATCTGATAGAAAACAATTATTAAGCAATCCTGCATTTTAAACATGTTTATTATCGTGTAAACCGACGCAATCGCCTCTTCCGCATTAGTAACGATATAATTATCACACCAAATCTAAAGGGTATTTCTAAACTAAATGTTATTACACAGCTTTCAGAGAACGTTAGTGAAATTGGCATAACCTTAAAATTCGAAATGTTTTTTTACATGAAATACAGAAACATTGTATCTATTATGAATTTCATTCAGTTACTAAGGTGAAGTCTTCGGAAATAATTAGTTGGTGATCGATCTGATAACCGCGCTCGTTCGTGGGATTACACACACCAAGGATGGAGAAGGATACATATTGTTGATGAGCTGTAACATTACCGAAACTTGAGTCTGATGTATCCTTTCGCTGCTGTCCGGCTGTACTAGCATACATATTATGTTTGTAGGGTTTTGCGTAAGCTGGTTCATTGCTCATCACCTATCGGTGAATGCACAGCGCTTAGATATCCCTTTGAAAATCCAACCACTAGAATTCAGCATGCACAAATACATCCTAAGAGGTTGTGTTCGTCAAAAATCTAGTTATTTCCCACCAGTTGAGTATGCTTAGAGAATGTACCGGAATGAGTGGGGCAAACGGTTGGTAGGCAGTTTCAATCAAACACTGGACTGTTTAAGAGAACAGGCTGTCGGCATTGCAACCGCTACCGTGTATATCCAGGACTTCCGTTCACTACTTGATTAGAAACTCGATAAGTCGGTTAAACATGCTTCTGTCGCAAACAGGACGGCCGCTATATTGAACGTATCGTCCATAATTATGCTTTTTTCCATTACTTCTGTTTATGAATCTAAATCCAAAATAAGTAATCGTGAATGGCCGTGAGCTTATTTTTAAGCAAGTGTGCATGAACTTAACAACTCCCTGTATTGAATTGTTAAAATCTCTTTCCATATTTGGAATGCACTCTGTCGACCGATTCATTTTTACCGGAAGTAAAGAACATTCCTTCTTGTAGCCCACCATGGAACAGTGCTAACTACAGTTAAACATACTAAAGAAAAAAATGTTTTTCGCTTTCAAGAAAATGACTGTTTGTTGTCAAAATAGGTATATAATCAGGTAGAATATAATGTAACCATTCAGCTACGATTTCAACTTCGATCGAGAACAAGAAAATGAAACCTGTGAATAAATGACTGGAGAATCATAATCAGGGTAGTGAAACAAGCAGTGGGTTTATATTTAGACACACCAGCGTTTTATCGTAATCCAACACATTCCAATTGTTTATATCTAGTAACCGTCACTGTTTTTCTCACGGTCATCATATTATTCTCACGTTATCGAACTTCGATCGAACTCCGTGAATTGCAGCTATTGAATATGCAAATAGGAAAGGAAGGAAAATGCACAACACTTTCGAACTGCGTTGCTAGCGAATTATCTAACTGAGGTCGAAAACGAGAACTAGGATGTTCAACAACTCCATCGAACATGTGCGGTGTTGGCAACAGCTCAACTGATTTTACTATAGTCCACAGCGTCGAAATAAGTTTATCGGAGTGAATGTCATTCACTCACTTGCTTGTGGAATCCTCTGCTGTTGGATGAACACTAGATAAGAATGATAATGACAGCCATAACATACTTAAAAAGCGTTTGATTATTTCGAAAATGCCCATTCAGTCATAGAACACGAAGTGTAGCAAACATAAAATCTCATCAGGCTGTTATAAAGAAAAATAACAATAAAAACGGTTACATGCGAAACTTGGTATTGGTCCAAGATTCACGCCATCTCAATTTTGTGTTTTTGGACACCGATTGGATGTTAACTGCCCACATATCAATCGGGTGTGTCAGCTAATGGCCAAGGAAATAGAAGTGATTGAACAAAATTTTTCTGTCCACAAAAGGTTAGATTACGTAATCGAATGGCAATGGCCTCGGCAGTGGCCAACATTCGCTGGCGAACAAGTTTTGACCCGTTCAGTAGGACCCTGTAGAAAACATATGTTTGCTACACTCCGTGTTCTATATTTAAAAAGGTCAGACACATCCATTTAGATGGGTAAACTTGTTTAACACTGGGCTGCAGATTGAGTAAACCAAATTGACAGAATAGTTGTAGTCCGCTAAGGATTGGGATACAGTGTGTGCCAAACGTATGTGGTGAAATGACAAAAGAATAGACAACAAACTTTGATGATCAAACGGATGGACAGAAAAAATTAACAGGCCTGGACCTGATTTTGTAAAGTCCGCCTCTCACTGGCAACTCGCTGCAAATTTGCTTGTACACTGGATGAGTGAATCCACTCAACAACACTGACTAGAACAGTTTATTACGAGTATCGCTAACTCTTCGCTATTGTTAGGTAATATGAACATCGTTGAAAGACGCTCGTTTAGTACACCTCCAACGCACTCCACTCAGCGTGGTTCATTCAGAATGGTCATGGTGAACCTCAGTGACCATGGCTTACGGAATGACTGAAACATAAAAGACTGACTGGCGATTCACAGTTTTGCAACAGACATTCAAACGAGGTAAGACTGACGCAGCACCGATAATAACGTGGTATTCTAATATTGCAATGTGGTAATTTTTCAAACCAGACAGGGATGACTAGTTGATCAACTGAAAAGAATGATATGGCCTTCCTGAATTTAAATGGTTCGAACAGAAAGAACTTTATATTCATTGCTTTGTTTTTTCATCTCGAACGAATTCACATTCAACGACCTTTTCGTAACCCGAAACTGCTATCTAACAACGATATATTCACTTGGTAAATGTAGATGATACGGAAATTGGGCGTTTGTTCAGGTCCTAGTAGACCAGATAGGCATTTCGGGCTGATGACCTGCCAACTACTTAAAAATGAAGTGAAATAAATGATTATGCGTAACTTAGCCTTTCGGCCTATCAACTTATAAGCCATCAGACGCGTAAACCTACGCTCCTACATCCGATAATGAAGCATGTGGAAGAGGCACCTCAATGCAACACGGTTTACTAGAATAATTTTAATGAGTTGTGATTAACTGTGATAGCTTGAAGGTATTGAGCAATTTTGTGCTTGTCCTAGTCATACTAAGTTAGTTGGCGGACATGAGCAAGATTTCTACAGAAACAGCAAATGGTGTGGGTAGATAATTTGGCTATCTCGTCTGATTACAAGGAATCCAATGATCAGTACAGTTTCGAGAAGGTGATCGTTCGATAGCAGCGTCTATACTGTTTGCTTTGGATAATCATACAATAATTCGACATCAGCAGATGTACACAGAGGCTGAATAATGGTAACATCAGTGCGCTTAAAACCTAGCTTGTACAAACTTTCTGTGATCCCACCAACCGAATGTCCTCCAGTTTGTAACATTGTACATTGGTCTGAGGTAACAGATTACATGGTCTTTTTAACTGCTTATCCAAGAAGGTTACCGTCAGTCAAAATGCAGAGGCAAATTGGACAGACTACTGCCATTTGTTGAACAATTAAATCCCGCACCACACTGGT
Organism: Paragonimus skrjabini miyazakii; assembly: GCA_014338405.1. Classification (NCBI taxonomy): domain Eukaryota; kingdom Metazoa; phylum Platyhelminthes; class Trematoda; order Plagiorchiida; family Troglotrematidae; genus Paragonimus; species Paragonimus skrjabini miyazakii. The sequence continues at coordinate 120,628 of JTDE01001442.1, read as the reverse complement.
TGCGACGGAATTCACTGATGACCAACAAACCAAACTATCACAGTCCATGTGTAGTCTGGTGATTTGGAAACGCCTACTGATCCTTCATCAACCTCGTGACAGCAGCCCACATACTATCGGCCATCAAGTTGTGGGTGTAAGCCACTCGACTGCGGCAAGAATAGACCATGTTGAGATAACATTATGACTTCACACCCATTGGACAGTAGACAATTGTCTGCTGTGTGCTGTTAGAGGTAATTCAGTTGGTCTCGTGATGTTCCATACATCATTGTCATTTTCGCAAGTTGTTGGATAATTTTCCGCGTCTCAGAGGACCATTCGCAATTCTCCCCAATTACATATCTGCCAAATACTTATCCGTAATAAACTGTCAATGCTCATCGTTGGTGTTGGTGGATTTCATTGTAGACCGCTCGAGACATCTTGCTTAGGCGGTCAATCGGCTGGATTATTTGGTTTATTCCCTATGACACAGTTGGATGGGTGGGTAGCCAGGTCCAAATATGACATTTCTAAGCTCCCGGCGTGGCTTTGTAGCTCAGCTGGTAAAGCATTTACCGCGTTGGGGCATGTTGTTTCTGTCAATGGTTCGAATCCAGTTGAAGTCTAGGATTTTCGTAATTGGATCTCTTCTAGCTTAAATAATACTCGAGAATACAGCGACAAATAAAATGAGTGAAAAGAAATTCCAGCGTAGCCCTTGGGAGTTTTGTCCGTCCACCGGGAATACACTAAATAGTATCATAACCACTCAAGGTGGAGGGTAAGCAGGGGGTAATCTAGAATTCAGACCTGGAATAACCATAGTGGGACGGAATAATCTGCTTCCTTATTGTTTTGGCTGAACCAAATTTAATTGCAGCAATGAATACTTCTATATCCTCATCCCACTCTGAATGACGGAATAAGTGGACAAATTTGAAGGTTTTACCATTTAGCGGGTCCGGTAATCAATACTTCGTCGCTCAGGGAAACGTTTTGTTTGAAACAAAAGAGGCTGAGTCAATTACAGTCGTCTGAAATCATTGAGCTCTACTGTAGCTAATGCTTGCATTTCAATGAAACTCCTTTCTTATGTGCCATTCTTACACTGGCTGCTTGAAAGCTTGTATATTTGTTGTGAATAAGTGCTGTTCGATTCATTGCACCAATGAAACATCCATACCGGGTATAAGGTTCTGCTAAGAACTTCATACGAAATGTATTCGCGAGGAGGGTGCATGATATATCAAGAGTTACTCAGTAGTTTTGGTGTCAACGCTCTAGTTGGGTACACCAGACAATATTGACTGCGACCTGTCAGCAGTTCTGGGTTTTGCAGTTCAACTCTTGTCATCCTGACTTGCCCAGTTCTGCGTGAATAATGCTGTGTTGGATAGTCCAGTTACCTTTTTCCTTGAAATCATCAGTGAATATTCCCTTATTCAGTCATTCAGACGATGAGAGTGTGTTCCACTGAACTGGCGCCTTATGAAACCGTAACAATGGTCGTATCTACACTATAGTTTCGGTTTCCATTCGAAACTTGGCCTTAGATCTACAAGTTCCCAATAACTGTTAAACAGATTTTGCCCTCGGATTGTAGTTGGCTATAACTACCCCTTGAAAACCAGCGGTAATACACTACAGGGGTTCGGATCAATCGTTTAAAATTCTGTATAAACTAAATTAGTTTATAGTATTTGACGTAAAGCAGCCTGTTGGACTGGATGAAAGTGCCAGCTGCTTTAATTTGTCCGTTACCTGCGTTGCCTACAGATTCCATTGTTGTAGATCCGTTAAGAGCGCAAGTGCTATCGGTCTAACTCCTTTAGAAATGTCAAATAAGTGCACTCATGAAAAACTCCGGTGTCGATTCATTAGTTGAACAGTGAACAGGTTCCGTGAAACTACTTACTTATAATTCAGTTATTGTAGCTGACCGTCGCGTCCATAATCAACTTCCAATGAACTTAAAAATGTCGCAAGCTTTCTCGCCGATAAATATTGCACTTTGTATAACATAATGGTCGCCCAACAGGGTCTCGTGGATAAAATCATCTTCCCTACCGAAACAACACTCGTCTGCTGTGTTGAATTATCCTTTCGGTATACTACATTTTCATCGGCAAATGTCTCAGTTCTTAACGGTGACTGTCTTTGACTTGCTGGTTTCTATTTCCTGCAGTGAAGTACACTCACAACCGATGTGTACAGTATTCATCTACGTTAGGTTGATCATTCAGACTACGGCTTCTACTACTAGCAAGGTGATATACGCACTCGACCATATTTTGTAATAGAGTAAACTCACAACTGGAGGTAAAATTATCGTCTCACACCGGATACCACTCACTAATGTTAACTAAGCCTGTACATGATATAACTATGCTGCCCACAGCATTGAAGACCGCATTGCTTTTAAACAAGAAATCAAGTCGTGAACATGCCTGGAAGTCAGCTATTTTCAAGGCTCACTGTTAGGATCCCTTTAGCAGGTAGAACCGTCTCTTCAAATGTTTCAGAGAAGAGCTTATACATAAAAAGAATCTGGACGAACAGAAGGCAGAACAGTGACGATTTAATCAATCAACGACGGAATGCATTTAGAGGTATCAATGGAAAACTTACATTTGAGTTTTGTCACTACGCTCTGATAATTTTATGGTATTCATTTTCCTAAACATGACGCAGGTTCGAACCCAGTTAGCGGAAACCACGAAAAAGATCTCAAGAGGTATGTGAAAGACATGACACCATTGAAACTATTTCCTTTTTGTTTAAGTAATTCTTGTGACAAAAACTTTTGATGAGTTTGGGACCTTCCCATACAGGAAAGACCTAAACTTCAGCATAGACAACTTTGTTTGTCGCCGTTAGCCTACCTTTTTGAGCGAAGCTATCCATTTATTAACAATGCTGTGAAATGAGGAATCGCTACAGTTATGTATCATTTTTCATTTAAACCCTTATGTGATGAAAATCTACTCGATTCACCGCTTATCCAAACCCCGACACAATAGGAGTTCTAACAAGAGACCAGTCCAAACGTCGCGTTCAAGATACTACATCAAGATTGGACGAACAGTCTCAATGTTACGCCTTCTGTTATTCGCTTATTTCTTTGTTCCGTATTGCACCAATTAACGTTCAGTTTGTGACTTTGTATGTTTCAATATGATCAGCCAATGAGTGACTATGATTTCTTTAATACTGTTGTACATCCATAAATTCGGCTTCTTGTCTCACGAATATGAACTGCTTACTGCAACCAATACGAGGTCTTCTGCTTATTACTTGCGTGGGAGGTTTCAATCCTACTACGATTTCAATGGCTATTTGAAGTCTCTAATTCCGAGTATTACACCTTATTCCATAATGTTAATTTTATCATTAACAATGATTACTTGTTAAATGGAAGTCACTATTTCGTGGTGCATTGTACAACGGAAGTTACGAGGATACTCCAGCGACACATGTACACTAACTTACCGGAATGAGTGAAAGGCTTGGAACGTAACGGCAGTGTTTTGATCCCAGGGATAGAATAAAATCTTGGATGAGTTCCATTTTATGCATTCTGGTGACTAGTTTGTCCACAATGTTCAACACTCGCAAACCGTGAGCCTGAAGTGCTGGATCACGTGTCAGTTCCATCAGCTGTTTGCCGCGGAATTTGGCAAATGCGTCACGGAAATCGGAGTGCTCCTCAAACAGACTAGACCGTTCGGAAACAACATACATACTAAAAATTATCATTGACGGTTGAATAAAAATTACGACAAATAAAGTAAACCTCATGAAAGTAGGTTCGGAGTGATGAAAGATTTAGTGCTCAAATTTGACAAACGCGTGAAGTTCTGAGTGACAGTTAAAAAAAACTAGCCATTTTTATTTGAAAATTAACTGTTAACAACCAATCCAGCCCATGTTCATTGTCATAGCGGCTCCTTAAAGCACAAGGATTTGTCTATGAATTTCTCTGCAACATAAATGTTTATACTCTAATTTGGCTTCTACCACAATTTACCCTAGTATCCTAGTGAATTCCATGTTCTTTTTTCCATCAACTGGAATCAAATCAAAACCTGCATTTCTGATCTGAAAGTTACAGTAATTCGCAATAAAAAGCCTTAATTAAAACACTGGTGTTATTCGTAAAGCTCTTTTTGTCCGCTAAATTGAAATAGTCAAGTTGCACTCATTGTGCAATGTTAATATTTCATGCTAAGAGCTGTTTACTGAAAAACGAATCTACATATCACTCACGTTCAAAACAACACAATTTGAAATAAACGATAGAAGAAAGATTTGGACAAAATAAACGATATGGCCATCATTACAAACAAGTAACCACGTAAATAATAGAAAAAATAATAGGATGATGGACATACTGCAGAAACAAAAACGACGCTGCCGTGATCAACATTTTTTGCAACTTCAACTTGACCAAAAAATCCAGATCACGCTATCCTTAAATGGATTTGGCAAATTTGTCGCTGTTTCCCCTGTCAAGATGATAATTCACTTTGAGCACTATGCACAAAAAAGTGTAACTGGTCGTTCAAATAGGACAATTAAGTCCTCATTGGCACAACGGTTCACGTGAACAGCTAACTTCTAAATCACTCTATGACAAGGAAACACGTTGCTCACTATTCCCATTGAAACCCGAATCTGTTACTTCTTCTCTGGTATACTTAAGGACCGTTCACTTGAAGACGAAACCTGTCACCAATCGTAAATCGTGTTCGGTTTACATCAGCCAAACACCCAATAAGTATACCTGCAAAACGACGATATATTCTTATGCCAGCTACCGTAGAAACACGTGAGTGATGAGTACTAAGTAGAAATTAAAGCAAACCGTCGTTTTTGGCAATCCTTTCAAAATTAGCTAACTATCAAATTAACTATGATAGCCGCCAATCATTAGTTCAAAATTATAACAAAATAATATGAAACACCCCAGATGCATATACGGAAAGCCTCTTATAACCCGTGTGTAGATCAGTGATTGACTGTGTTAAAGTCTCCTCAAACTTGAAATACTTTTATGGAAGCTGATTTCTAAATCACAATGCATTTAAACTAATCAACTCAGCAGCATTATTTTATCTAGTGATACAAATAGTAGAGACAGGCGTTCAGAGGAAACAATGCACGCAAATAATATTTCTTTTGAAATTCGAAACTATCAGAGAAACATTACGTGAAAACATTGTCGCGTACTTCAAAATGATGCGTCACCAACATGGTACCGTAACACTGAGACTGGACTTTTTAATAAACAGTTGAGTTAATGTCAGCAGACGATGGTGTATCACAATGATCTCAACTAAATGCGTTGACCTTGAACAACACTCCGGAATTGACAGATCCTGCAAGCAGGCCCTGATTACTGAACACCATGTGGCTGAGTTACATAACAAATGAGAAATAACATCGCTTCCCAAGCATATTAACCATACAGACTTCCAGCACCGTTCTTACAGATGAACTATATCGACTTCCGTTCAGTAAAGTACCTGCTGGGTTATTTTCTGGATAACACATAGGACATGAAAAATGTCTCCAAAGAAATGCAACTTTTGCTTGATGGTGGTCATACTGATAAAGCGATAGTGAACTTTCTTAAATCAAGAGATACTCAAGTGCGTCAAGTGTGCAGATTGAAGAACATGAATCTCACTGGAACCATTTTATTCAGTGGTGAATTCCTCTCCTCACAAATGATTAGCTAGGCTGTCTATGTAAATCACTGGCAGCATCCATTACATTCCAAACAATTGTTGACAATTTTAAATCCTTCGGTCTACCAATGAATCAAAACATCTGGGCGAGGCACACAATCTGCATACGGTCTGTGTTTATCAAAATGTTACTGTTAGACACTATCAGTAAAAACGTAGAGATGAAGCAGATTTAGACCAGAGTTCAACCAGGTGAACTAAAACTGTCACTACCTCAAATGTGACATTCTGTTGTTATTGGAGTAGGGTTCAAAAATTTCGATAGTTGCTGCAGGCAGCTTATTCAATCCATTTCTGGCTGATGTATATATGTGTTGTGTAGAATAAGAGCTACGGATTTAACTTGAAATTATGCCGATTTCAAAAAGGTCTGAATGATATGTTGATCATAAGGAACAAAAAATATGTAAACCGTGACTAAAGTTAATTTTCTGCCTTCAAAATCTCGTCTCACACAGAATATAAAGTTGATATTTTGCTCAAACAATTTCAGCCGCATTAAGGTGCTCAGTCGATACGTTGGAAGAATCATAAGACGGTCATTGTATGTACCCTAACAGTTTTTCCCAGTGAGATATGTCGTCAGTGTGGTTAGTACGCTGTTATAGTTGGCGCATATATCATCTACAACCGATAATCTTGAATGTGAATGTCTACTGCCAATTAAAAATTTCAAACACATTGACTTCCTGATAATGACGTCATAAAGTACTTGAGGCATCATGTAATCAGTGCAGTACAGGTCACTCAGTCATACCCGAACAGTTTCCTGTGATTGTAACCCAAATACGTAGATGGTGTCACGTTCATCAGAAGACAGAGTTGTATGTTACGAAATCTTATTACGCAATGCAAACCGTCGTTGGTTTCGCCACGGTTTGGATTCCAATGTTTCGGGTCAAAAGCATAGTGTCATTTTGCATTATCACATTTTATTTCTTCAAAGGACAGTCGAGATAGATTTGAAACTTTGAAGTGAATCACATTCTACTAGCAGTTGCCTAACAGGAAAATTGAGTTTTGGAAACATAACTGCATTTGGCTGTAATTTAGTTGTTTTCCAATATGCTCAGAAAGCTGGTATACTTAGCATAGATACACTGCATACGTTCTACAGATTACATTTGCATTATATGTTTGATAATCTTTTCATTTTCTTAAGCACAGTTTTAAAATAATCAGACATATCAACGTCTGTAAAAATGCAATGATCATCGGAAAATATTGAACAACCCACCGAATAATTGTAAACCAAACCTATCTTCCATTCGTTGTAGAAAAGCGTAATAGGTTGAACGTAATTTAGTGAAGTAAAGGTTGATGGTTCTTCTGGCGAAATTCTCCTTACTGTGTTTATGAGTAAAAACTAAAGATTCAATCGATTCAGTTTTAAACCTGAAATTTTCACAGTTAATAAAAGCCGTACGATTTACCAGATTACAATGATTATATACATTAACATGGACGTATTTTGAGTTGCAAACAAAACTACTTGAGAACTGTTCTCAATTTCAAAGAATCGACATATGCGGCAGTAGAAAAATGCAACTGTTACAGGATTTTGAGGGTACAAAATGATTATATTCGCGCGATAATTACAAAATAGCGTACCGCTAACACCTGGTGAATACAATACAGATGTGTAAAGGTCAAATAATTACTTCAAGGACCACGTGGCCACTCTCAGTTTCCAGCCCAATTGTTTATATAAATTTGGAGTCTAACCAAGTGTGGTACCGTAAGATATTTCAACCCAATCTTGTTTCTAAAGCGCTATTTTTACATGTTGGAGCTAAAATTTAGGTAAGCTTTGTGATTGACACAATACCTTCTTCTTAAATTGTCTAATATAACCGCCTGCTAAAACACGGGATGTTGCGAATTTCAGTTCTTGTTTATGAATATATAATTTCGAATTGATAACAAATCAGTTCATATCTAAACACACAGATATCTCAGTTACTGCCTACTCGCCAATTAAGTTTGTTGTATCTTTTAGGTTAATGTTGTCTAACCATGATTTTCTGGTTGGTTCCAGTGCAATTTTTTCAGATCCATTAGTTCAGTCAGAACGAACGTGCACTTCATCGTGCTGGACAGAAACTTGGTTAATTTTATGTCACGGTCACAAAGGTCCGCGATAGTACGACATTTCTCCTTTAATGGTTGTAAAACTTCTTGCCGACTAACTTGCAAGCTCATGACGAAATAAGTAGACAACGGTTTACAACTACAAAAGAGCACTTAATTGCAGAGGACATCGAAGTTGCGAAGGACCAAAGCATTGTAAATAGAGTTTACGGGGGTGAACTATCAGGCACATGAAGACAGGCTTTGGATCGATCAGACTGATTTCCACTGACGACCGGATCAATGGACAATCGTAAAAAGTTACGACTGTGGTCTCTCAGCCATTTTTCTTAAAAACCATTGAACTATATTTTAGACCATAGTGGTTTATTTTACATCTGTTTATGTATCTCTGATTTACTGCAAGTAGCGATCCGAATCTACTATTGACCTCTGTCTATGTACACTAAATCTGTGAACTTCCTCTCTACTTAGTTGCTCCCGTCTAGACTGTCTTAATAACCACCAGGTTTGAAACTGGTTTATCCCGAGAGGCATCTATATCAGAAGGGAATCGACACCCATAAAACAAATTATGTAGCCGCGTGGATGGTTCAGTTCGGTGCACGATACACAGAAATGGTACTTGGAATGGTCAGCTTTTACCACTTGCCTAAAAAGAAATATAATTAACCACCTGGCGGGCAGAGCCCGAATAATTTAGACGGATGAGGCCATCACTGAAGAGTTGATATTAATACGTAAAACCTACATACAAATAGCCACCAGGAAAGTTTCATGGACAGAGCCATGCCACAGCGGAATGAAAAAGACCAGCTGCAACTAGCAGGAAGGAGAACTGTAAGCAGCAGGGTACCCCTCAAGGGTGGTACGCTAGCCGACACTATCACGTGTAGGCTCACACGTGCGGTTGCTACTACTTTATGCGCAACTAAATTGCATATCTACTTTACGTCTAATCCGATTTTGTGTCCATGCCTAAAAGATAAAGTACCTGTTTCTACAACCTCACTTTGTGTATGCACATTCACTTGTTCCTGTGGAACCAGTTGTGTTGGCCACACGACCAGACACTTATCTGAACGGGTTCGGGAATACCACCCAGCTTGGCTCAACAGTAGGTTAACGAAATCTGTCAACAATCGCACTTGGTTGATTCGAATCACTATGTTAGTGTGACGAATGCATTTTGCCCAATCTACTGAGTTAAGGACACCCAGTCGACGGCGGTGAGGCGTGGAATTCAGCCCGCAACAAAAGCTGTTGGAATTCACCAATAAAACCCACCCCGATTTGTCCAGAAACATCTTGTTCAGACTTTGGATCTGCCTTGGCCAACCTCCAATCCTGTTACTCTATCAAGACCCATTGTTTAATCGGGTACTTGATTGCAGTGTGACCATGAATTGACTGACCTAATTAGCAGGATATAAATACGACGCATTTAGCCTGATGACGAATAACTTAAGACGGGCCTGTTCGCCAGAAGGTATTTTGCAAAATTTGTGATTGATTACAAGTCATTATGAAAACAATATTACGTAATGACTTAGGGCTGAGACAGTTTTGTTCGCTACAGACCACGCCGCCCATCAAAACTGCTGTTGCAAAAAAAACTGCAGTCAATCAACGTCGACTATTCAGAACAGCAAGAACCTGTTAATTTCAGTTTGCCTGAGGAAGTTGATAAGTGAAACAGTTTAGCTAAGTGCTAATCAAACCTGGACAACTGAATAACGCAGATCAAACTCGAGGAAAGCAATAATTGGTTGGTCAATCAAAACGCAACACGACTGTCGCCGAATAGCAACCGCCTTTGGCTATAAATCCTGTTCTTTTCTTCAATGAGTTCTAATTGTTACTTCGGTAGTAGAAACGTTTCGTGACTATAGACTTGTATCTGATGGATGCGAATAGTTCTTCACTAGTGGTTTCAATCGTACCCAATTATAATGCCGGAGGTACCTGTTATGGAGTTAACTAGATGTGTATCACCTTTCGCTTGTCTCTTTAGACTCTCAGTGCTACGACCGACTAACTGCAAGCTAACTTCGTTTAGATAAACGTTGACTTATAAGAAACTTTTACAATCAACCTTAAATAAGGTATCAATAAAACTTCCAAAGTCTAGATTGTTTATTTACAGTTTATTTTAAAACATGTTTTTCTAAAGACAGCCCAAAAAACGTATTAGTAGTGATAATTTGGACCATCTCTGTTTGATCATATTTTCCAGCCGACATTTATTTGTCTTGTGAGTGTCTAAACGAAGTATTTTCAGCGTCCGTGGTGATGGCTTATCAAAGTAAAACCATGAAATACTGCAGCATATACCGTGATAATGAATTTTGTAGTGTATCCTCACATACACATTTTACTGGTAGCAGCGGCCCAGCGCGCACGTGTTGCACAAGTATTCAAGAACTTATGAAACAACGCATTGGAAAACTTGCAATGTCCTGCCCGCCCTTCTTGTCTCAGTGCACTTGAGGTTATGTGGACATCTAACCGTGAAATACAACTATTCAATTACTGATCAGTAGCAGGTGCTGGCGGTTGGGTGTGTGATTTGTAAAAGTCCTCAGCTAGAGCGGAAATTTGATAGTGACAGCTGTCAACATTGTTAAAGTTGCTCCATCTAATGCTTATTCATTTTCTGGACAATTCATTCAATTATATTGGTTGTTGAGTGAAGCAACTAGTAAGGCAACTACTGCTGTTCAGCACAACTGCTCACAAGTTGAAACAAAAAGCAGCAACCTTATTTAACAGAATATATCTGGCTCTGTAATAAAAATATTTCTTTGTTATACCTCAAGAGTAGAATCTATAACTGACCGGTAAATTTGACATAAAGGAAAAATTTGTTATAAAGTGCATTTTTGGAAACGAAATACAGCGAAAATCTTTCAGTTACCAGTGCATACGAGTTCGTTAACACAGCAGGCTGCAATCTTTTGGATCTGCTGCGCCAACATTCAACGTTCGAAGCTTTTGCAAATATGGTGTAAACCTACTGACAGTGTGCTATCTTCCTCTACACAGGGCAACCTATGATTGAATAATTATTGGTATGTGGTTGTCGTAACTGGATATTCGATACGGTGATTTCAATATCGTGGTCTCGATTATCCCATGTATAATTTCCCGTTTGTTCAGACCTGGTGACTGGCTGTATAATCTTACCAGAGAGATCTTCTCAATAGTGAATATAGTGAGGGTCTTCAACTAAACGCAGCAGTCTGTCAAGTTAGAAACCTATGGGAATTTTTGATAAGACACATCTGAATCATTGAACAGGTACAGCTGTCCCGATCAGTAAGCATATGAGATGCAGTACGGCAACAGTCATGTTGGTCTGAGTGAAGTACACACAATTCCAACTCAGTAGTGATTACCGTGTGATTCGATGGCGTGTGGTCAGCACGACCTGTTGGGCACAAATAAGAGCGCTAGACAGACAGTAACGAGTGCACTCAGATGACGCTGTCTGCCCCACTTAACCACGCAGCTTGTTCATTCTAGTAACATTTTGGTCAGAACATACAGCGAGACTAAGGATCAATCACTGAAAGGGTAGAGTTCGTTTGTGTACGTGTAACTGTCTATTCGTTTGTTGAGGGCGGAACAACTTGACCCACAAACATCGCATGGTTATTTGCACATACCGTACGAGTCACACAGAGACAAGTTGTGTTTTGTCAACTTAGAAGGTGGATGCATTCTGCAACCTGAGCCATAAACCACATTGTAATGACCTGGAGGTAACCCCGGTCTGCCTGCCGTACAGTGTATAAAATCCTTCCTAAAATCTTAGCTCACATTGTACATAGGACCTTAAGGATCTTTGCCTGCCGTCTGCTTGATGCATACGATCGTGTTTGTTTGTTTGCATGCTTGTCGGTCTATGCGCGTCAAGGACGCCATATACATTCTTCCGGCCTGGTCGCACGCTCGACGGTTGGTTCCTTAACCTCCCTAGCTACTTCGCGTGTCGGTGTCGTTTAGCGCTGATCAAGACCACTTGTAATTATCGCATAATATATTTTCGGTCTCCATAATTATCGCTATTTTTATTTCGCGTCTGTTGTTGTTGCGTATACCTGGGGAAGTGTTAATTTAGTGCACATATGCACTATAACATTTCAAAAAACATCCAGTACTCCTTGTACAATTGAAAATGCATTAGGAATGATGAAAGTAAATGTATGAATATATATTTCGCCTATAAGTAAGGCCATTTATTGGAGATCGGTATAACACATTAGTGTACATTTACTTACCGAAATCCTGATTGCTCGGAATATTCGGTATCTCCGTGTGACTAAAACGGATCTGATGGCACACGTAGAAGTAGACCGTTGTGATAGTTTTTACTGCTACGAAGAGAACAGTATTCTAAGTTAAATTATTGGTGGTGAGTAATAGGGGATTTTGGTTTTCATACAGAATGAACATCACCCACAACTGTCTGCAGCTGTCGCATTCCCATAGACATTCAAGTCAGCGCTAGACTCGTCAGTAGTGCATATCCTCGCCAATGCCGGCACTAGAACTCCGGTCATACTGTTCATGAGACAACCATATTGATCACTGTGCAATTGATTTCACAGTAGGCACGATTGAATTATCATATGTGAACACTCAACCACTTTCGCTTGTGAGTAATTATCAGTAATCAAAATACCGTTCAACAAGTTGATGATTTTTGTGAGTTAAACTGAAAGAGAAGTCCTAGTCGAGGGGTCATCGATTGGAGTTAACAGACAGTAACTGTATCTCCTGTCGAGATGATCGGCCAACCTGATCATTATTCACAAGCGAAATTGATTGAGCGTTCACATATGATATTTCGATCGTGCCTAATATGAGGTCAATGGCGCAGTGGTAAACACGGTCACCTCATGAATAGCGTGGCCGGCGTTCACATCCCGGTCGTGGCAAGGATATGCACTACTGACAAGCTCTAATGAGAGTGAAACTCGAGTCTAGTGCTTGTGTTCGAAAGGGGCCTACTTGAACGTCTATGGGAATGCGACGGCTGCGATCAATTGTGGATGATGTTCAGTCTATATCTAAGATGTTAGTATAACGCAGAATAAGTGAAGTGGAAGCAGTCTAAACGGGGATGATTATTTCAGACTGTGTGGCAATTCCGCCGTGAATACCATGTACGTGGCATCAGAGTAACTTAAGCAAGGTGCCTGAAATTGTTAGCATCGAGTTACTTTACATGAACGTTTGTAAGATGTGTTCTTGTAAACAATACATCATTTAATTACACATTTCATCACATTAGTTCCACGAGGGTCATTTTATCGTGCCTTCTATCTCATTCATCAACGATATCTAGCAACCGAATGAGTTGAGATTGTTGGATGAATACACACAGCTTTGTACGATTAGGTTTTCTATTAGCTCTAATTTCGTCTTCAGTTTACATAAGCAGCATATTTGTCTTTGGACGCGTCTCTGCTAACGGAAAAGCGATGCTCCAGTTGGATTGCTTTGGATGGGCGATTACCTCCGTATCAATAGCTGAACGACGTCAGTTTTTAATGTTATGCTTAATGAGGTCTTTCCTAACTTTGACTCAGTTTCTGTGCTTGAACACGAATACCGTCAGGTTGGATCAGTAACCCAATCAGTAATTCACACATGGTGTTATTTCCATGACATAAAAAGTACAAAAGTTTTGCAGCAAACTGATAGCAAAAGTAAAATAAAAGATGTGTCGTGAAGGCGACGGTTAAAAATAAACATGTCATTTTTATCCTACTTGATACTTGATAGTTTTCTTTTTCGGCATTTCTGATCTGATCGTCTCAGTCATAAATAGTGAATGGCATTACTTTGTTATGATGACCTGTTAGAAGAACCACCAACCGTTCTAAGCTACAGATGTCCCTAGCATCACGACCCTGAGTATTCATGAATTTAAAAATATTTTAACGTTAGGCGCTTTAAGCGATTTCGTGCCAATTATTCAAGCCCATCAAGAAATTACAAATGTATTACAAATAAAAATCTGCTACATTTCAAAGTTCGGTTGAACGTAAGTCAGCAACACTTTCATAAATACTGTGTTAGGTTTTAATCTCAAAAGATACGTACACCTGTTTGCTGAATGCTGATCACAGCGCAGAATAATGACGTGACGCTTCTTGAGGCAGCTAATCTAACGGCCCCTTAAACCCACGCGTGTTGCTTATCTCTGCCATATAAGAACTATTTAACATGAACATTTTTTTCGATTTGGAATGACGTCTCGAATTTTGGTGTAAATTTGACCCATCTTGCATTTGCGGAAGTCAGATCAACTGAATTGTTCCAGACCAAGTATGTTATTTATCTGTGAAGCTTTTAATCACTGAATTCGTGTGCGTACACGATAAACTGTGGATAGGTTTGCGTTTGACACAAACTTAGGAGAAATTGAATTCACGAAATATGAAAACCTTGAACCGACGTGACAATGAAGAGTATGGGTTATTTCAAACAAAGTGTTGACTTCTGGTTAACACTTTTAGTGGCAAAATTAATATGTTCAGTCTTGGCGTGTCTAGTACTTAGGAAAAATGTACCATATGTTTTATGGTTTGAGTTGAGAAATTTTATTTTGTATACTTGTAACGGTGAATCGTCAGCATTACTGGTGTTAATGTAGTTTAAAACTTTAGTCAGGCACACAGACGGCCACACTATGATATATATGGGCCTTAGTGAATATGGATATTTCGGTGACTGTAATTGGTGCGATCCAACACAAGCTCACTCGAATACGTATGATTTGGATTGCCAGATATGGTTACTTACATAGTTCAGTGGTTATTACCTATGTGTAACTTGTCTTACGTGTATAGGCAGTTAAGTGTTGAAAGCGGTTTGGTTTCTTTGGATGGTTTTCGAAGGTAATTGCTCACATCGACCAGCGGTAAAATGATCTCAGCACGTCGGGAAATTGAGGTCAGAAATGATGAACAAATGTCAGCTTCTTAGGTCACCGCATAATCATTCAGTGACTCATTCAGTGTTCGTGCAAAATAGTAACAAATCACATCAGATGTGTTGGTTGTACAGCAACAAAACACGCTTTACTCACGGTAACAGAATAAGCCTATGCGGGTTTTAGTCAACCGTGAGAGAACAATATGGCTTACGAATGCATAGTCAATAATGTGTCATAAAACGGGCATGTTGACGATTAAGTGTGACATATAATGAAAACAAACATAGAACAACAATAGCCACACGTCAACAAATGTTTGATTCTTATTTGTTTTGGCTATGAAAATATGAGCCTTTTACATACATTTTAACACTGATCGTTTTATCTTCCTGCTATCCTAAAGTCTTTTGCCCATCGGAAAATGAAACGATTAACCTCTAGTGGTTACCATTTATTGTCCCATGTAAATGATATGGTGAACCATAGTAGCCCGATAGTTGAAGTTGATCATTTTGCTATTTAGTTTGACCAAAAACAAATGAAGACACGAAGGCCAGTGGACTAAGACACGTCTTTTCAAAAGTCCTCGAGCTAAACAAAAGAGAATTCAACGAATGACTGGTTGCTCTCCTCGGATAAATTAGTAAACCGAACAGCAGATTTTATGATAATAAGCCTACATAGTATGTATACCTCGGTAGCCTATGTCCCTTACAATACAACGGTACTCCTTGGAAATGCTTTTACACCTGCAACGAAGTCCATACACTGAGGCTTATCTACCGGTGGGATTAGACATAGCAACAACTATTCTGCGAGTTACTGGGTGAGGTCTCACGATTTATTAAAAAAGACACTATTTCCTTCAATCTACTTAAGAAGCCAGTGCTCTTAAGATTCTCGTTTCCGTGTCACTGTTAGTTATAAATGACGGAGAGTTTCCTAACGGCCGACGAATTCAGAATGTATAATGTAGCAGAATTATTTACAGCATATTGAACCCCAGCCCTTCCAGTCTTCTTAATCATAAACAAACTATATAGCTCAGTAGCATCTAAATGTTTGCATCTTCATTTTAACAGCTGTAGTTTCAGATACATAAAGCAAATCCCACACCTAACTGCTCATATCATGGAGCATGTTCTCATACCGGACAACTTCACAAATGGGAATCCCAAATGCTTCCAAACGGATTGTCGGATGACACCCAAATCCTCTTGTGTTGAAGCACAAACTCCAAAAATGACACAACTGTTGCCCATGGTTTATTCCCAGTGTTTGTGGAACAACATGAAATACATACTTAAATTGGCCGAAGAAGTTACAATCTCGTGTGCTCAAAATAAATGTAGAAATTTTTCGCTAAGCAAGAAGGAAGATAATTCACAAACTGCAAACAGAAATGTTCATCCATATTTTCTCGCTGGTTAATTAGGATAGCTCCACGAAAACCGTAACCACTGAACTCACAATGGCAATTAATACCAAATATATCGCTGGTCAACTGAGTATTCTGTTTACCTACACACACTTGTTCCGCTCCCAGTTGAAAGATATGTTACATGTACGTGTTGTCTCTTTTCATGTTCGCCGTTTCGGTTATTACTAGACAACATGGGAATTATCTCAACACATTCGATAAGACCAAACTATGTAGCGAAATCAAGAGTAGATAAGGCCGTCTCTGTCATTTATTTTCGCCGTACATCTGATTGAATTGATCCACCTAATCAAGCTGGTCAACTCGTTCAAGCCAGTCTAGCAGGTGTATGGGATACAATCAAGAAGGGTGAAAAATCATATACTGGCAATCACAGATATCATTGAAATTCGCCTTCATTCACTATCGCTATGCGCCCAAAGACAACTAGTCAAAACATTGAACCTTCCATGGCAATGCACGCAGATCCGGAATGGAATGATTTCGCAACTGTAACGTTTCTTCTACAGACCTCGTACAATTCGTGTAAACAATGCCAGTTAACTAAGTTTCATGGATTGGCCGTGGTTCATTGTGCATTTGGTAAACAGCATCACGGTTAGTAGTTTGTAAATTCTGAGTTCAAAATAGATTTTCTCATGTCTGACACTCGATGTTCATCTGGTTAACCAGATTTTTAACTTGCAAAATTAAAGTTTCGTAAAAAAACGTTGTGCATTTCAACACAGTGAAACTGCTATAACCAGTGCGTTAGTACGATAAGACTAGTAGATCAGAAGAATGGCCCACAAAAGACTCCCTCTAAGCACACAACTGTGCACGAAAGCGAACTTGATCTATGCAGAGGCACAGGACAATCTGTTACGCTCGTTTTGCTTGATTTCACAATTGCTGACTTCGTACCCTCCATTCTTTTAGTACGCGCTGGAAAATATGCAGAGCAATTTGCCAGGTCATAAAGCGTGTGTACATGAAAGATATAACGATGAGTAGCCAGATAACTGCACTTATCCCAACTCTTTGTATTAGCATCGTACTCCTATGGACATTCCAATTGCAAATTGAGTATTTTACTACTAATGAAATTGATTCTCATATTAAACAGTAGGTAAACTACTTTCTTGGGGTTTTTAAATATACAACTATGTGATGTTATTTCTTTACCATAACTGCTTTAGTTGGATCGTGTGAGATTGTAATGTGGAATGAATGCAATAAATATTATACAATGGTGCTCCCATCAGCCTGGCATTGTCTAGTCGTCTGGTAATTCACGCGGTCCCAAATATTTTGATAGTAAGAGTCCTTTCCAAGCCTCCTCGTTATGGACTAGGTCCTGCCAGCAAATTTCAAACAGTCCTCATACAAACTGGATACGGGAGAGACTTTGGCGGCATTACACCCTTGTTAAGACCGACCTGGTTTCCATTGTGTATGCTTGACACACCATACCCCTTGAAATGTCAACAGGCTTGATGTGCTTTCACGGTTTCCGGCAGTGGAACCACCACTGCTGCCCTGTGCTCAGCTGAACTTTATATCTTGGCGCCGGTTATTAAAAACTGGCTGAAAATTATCCACCTCAATCGAATGATTGCCCAAAGAACTTCTGATGATACTGTTTAGTATACCTATGTAACGTACTAAGACAACCACTGTATGAGACATTTGTTTATCAACGACACTATGATTAGAGAAACGTTCTCAGTAGTCCAGTAAAAACCAATTCAGAACATTCTAACAATCCGCGTTGGGAGGACATCATAAGAACTCAGGCGAAATTATACTTCATGGTGATAGGTCAACAGAATACAGAAGAATATATTTTGGAAAATGTTTAAAACACGTTTCAACCGTTATACAAGTGTAATCTCTAATCCGTTGGCTTATATTTTGCCTACTAACGGATGCTAGATATGTCTAATTGTATATTACATAATTAGAAATCTTCTTTGGTCCTCAATTGTAGAACGATCGTTTCCTTCAATTTCATTTTTAAATTCTTCTGGAAATCCCCAAAATAATTACAAATTATTTGTGGGATATCCACACCAAATTTATTACGAATAAAATAAAACAATTTGAGCATCGTTTTTAACATGTTGATGATAAACGGATTGAGAATAACACAACCTTTGTCATGGAACTGATCAATCACTGTGAATTAACGATTTCCACGAAGGCAGGTGAACGCCAAAAAAGAAAGTATGAATCACGTTCCTTTTGCCCCACAAGCTGTAACACAGCATCTCTCAGAAAACGTCATTATGAATCTCTTATCGCGACCGTTTAGTATGGACGAGATAGGCCTGCCTAAAAAGGACTCAATTTCAACATTCGACGTAAGCAACTTGAGCCAGTAAACATAATTCCCAAAATCGAACTTGCTGTAAGCAAACTGGCCACAGATGTTGCAGATGAAGCATGATTCCGAACTGCAAGCGTTTTACAATGACAGCAGCCATCTGTCTCAAACTTAACCAATGCAGAACATAGTGCTCTTGGTTTCATCAAGCAGGATTGGTCAATACACGTCACTGAGGTCGATAAAAATAACATCACAGTGATTCTTAACCAAGAAGATTACCGAATGAAAGTGTTGGAGCACTTGGTTATTGGACCATATGAAGAGATAAGTGAGCGGAAAGTCTACACACTTGTTAATAATGTCAAACCACAGACCCGCAAATTCCTTCGGGGCATTAAAGAAAAACTTGGGCAGTCTACCTGGTTCATACTCAGTCTTAAAAATAACCGTCCTTCGCATTTCTGTGGTCTTCCAAAAGTACATAGGACAGGAAGACCCATTAGACCTAGCGTTGACTACGCTACCACTCAAACTTATAAGGTGGTCAACTTCATCAATCGCATAATCAAACCGTTGCAGAACATGTGGGTAAGCAACAGTAAAGATTCTTTTGATTTTGTTGACAAACTCGAAAATGTGACACTAGGTAGTTATGAAACCTTCTAGTTTTGATGTTATAATGGATCTAAACGTTATATGCAATCCAATTTGGATACGACATCAAAAAGGCGATGAAAGTGAAGGCAACTGAATCACAGTAGTTCCTTAGGGTGCGTTAACCTAGAATTCAACTAAACTTAATGCAGTATCCAGTGGATACAATTTGTCGTGTTGTTACTAAATAATCTTCGAGGCCATAATTTAGATAATTCCAACGACAGATAAATAGGAAATTTGCCGCAATTGCCGGTTGATTCCGTTAATTTCTAACTCTCTAAAAATTTGTTTACTAGCGAAACTGAACGCAGAGAGAACGCAAGGCTCACGACCCGAGAAGTGTGTTTTGTATTTATTGATTGTTGATTAGTTCAGTTAGCTTGGTTTAAACGTGGGCTGTTCATGTGAAATTGAGGGAAGTAGAAAGCGTGAATAACAATGAGAATTATGAAATAGAAAGCACTTTATAAAACGTTGCAACATGACCTCTGTTTGCCCCAGTGCACCAGTAAAACTTAGCATTGATGTTGTTAAAGGATTAGTAGATAATGACGACCCTCTTGATGTACGTACTAATTTGTCACCTTTCGAAATTGTATCTAGTCTAGAACATCGCTTGCACTCAACCTTGTTCACATTCAACAAAAAACTCTAAATGCAAACCGATGGTGTTGTAGTGGGTTCACCTGTTGCACCTACAGTTGCCAGTTTATTCCTCGAACACCTAGATACGCAGGTGATGGGCGAATTTATCTGCCCTCCACGAATTTGGTGGTGGTATATAGATAGCACGTTTGTTTTTGTGAAACGGACCTTTCGCGACCAAGTCCCACAGTTGTTTAACTCAAAATGCAGCGGTATTGTATTCACATTAGAATCTGAGACCGAGGTGCGCTCACTTAGTTTTCTAGACTGCGTTGTGAATGTTGATCAGCAACAGATATTTCAGGTTTCTGTGTGCCGCAAACCAACTCACTCTGGTCGATATCTCAACTCCAGCACGTCATATCCAATCGGTATGATGATAACAGTCATCAAATCCCTCATTAACAGAGCTGGTCAGATTTGCATCACTGAGCTCTCCTGGACGACAGAAATTACTCACATCAAAGAAATGCTTACTGCCAATCAATATTCAAACGCATTTATTGGAAAGACAATTAAGCGCATGTCAACTAAGGAGGGGACTAAAACGACCAGAACTTTCAAGTCTACTGTTCAGACACCGTATCTGAAAAAATTCACTCCATACTTTCTGAATACGCAATCAGGACTGTATTCCGGTTAGATAATACCTTAGAACGACTGGTGATGCATCCGAAGAACCCAGTTTCTATAGGTGACCAGACAGACTGCGTTTACGAAACCAAATGTGGTGATTGCAATATCAGCTACATTGGAGAGACAAGCAGGCAACTGATAGTAAGTGTTACCTAACACAAAAGGCACACAAGGTTTTCTCCTAAAGATGCACATCAACTTTGCTAACTAGAGAACGATTCGGCCATTGCACTTCCTGTACTGTCAGAGAATCACAAGGTATGTTTTGATCAAGCCCGAGTGATTCACAAGGATCTGTCTTCCCATGCGGAGCGATGCTGTGCTAAAGCCCTCACGATTTACACAAAACACGCCTGTATTAATCGCAATGGTAGCAACCCCATGTCTGTAGTGTGGCGTGGATGGATATACAACACGAGACAGACGCGTCTTATCAGTCTCACCCCCACTCAATAGGCAAAGGATTTGACCAATCAGTTCAGATGCAGCATAGAATGACCTAACCACGACAAGTCCCATGTGACCTCTGTTAATGTGATTTCGATTAAAATACTCTTGAAAAAAACCACCCGAGGTGATTGAAACGTAGAGTATTACAAATTGCTCGTAACATTGTGCTATTATCAATCCACTTATCGATTACAAATTAGCATTTGTTAGACAGTGTGGGGAAAAAACGGGTCGCCAAAAATCCGTTGATTTTCTGTTGGTAAATTACATCTAACCGTGTTTACTGTCCTTTGAAATTGATCAAAATTCCTCATCACTTCCCAAATGTTCTCGTGTGCCTTTTGCTAGAGATAGCTCCTTGCATTCAGGCAGACAGTAATTTAATAACTCACTTATATGAATCCCAGTGTTGTTGCTAGGAACCGAAGATGAAATATTTGCATCAATCACAAACATTATAAATCGTTAGTAAGTCTTTTGCCATAGATTGTTCAAAACTTGTAATATTTTGAAGGCTTATAATAAAACAAAATAAAAATGCGACATACAATTGTTTTCCTTCATGAATCAACACAGCTACGGAAGTTTTTTTGAAACTTGTCACCAAACATAATGGAAAATTTACAAAATACTCCTTAGTGTGTGATACTCAAAGAGTATACTGCAGAAACTTTAGACTCCAAATAAATGGGTGTACCCAGTCCAAAGTTTAAGTGAATGTCGTATCGTACTGTCTGGGTCAGGTACTCGTGTGATTAGAGTAGTTTTGGTTGATCTTTAGATATGACTTTTCAAGGATTGGAGATTTCTTTCAGGAACACGTGTTAAAGTTGCGCAGTTTGGTTACGATCGATTAGGGAGTCGCTAGAAGGCAGTGGTAGACAATCTTAGGGTGACCGAGAACAACTTGGAATGCAAGAAGTTCGACAACAGTGCTAGTAAGTGCTTTTCTTAATCCGGTTTCATTCCAGGCTCGTCAGTGTTTCTCACTAGTTTTGGATGAACATAAAACAAACAGAGTTTGTCGTACAACACCAGATTAACAACATGAGCTAACAGTAACTAATTGTAAGCTAGTAACTTGACTCTCAGGTTCAGCTTCAATATCAGCGTTTTATTAAGTCGGATTGACAAAATTAATGGTAGTAATCTTTGACCAAGCGAACGATAGATGAGATGGTTAAAATGATCTACTGTAACACCCCATTCAAACTCAAGGTGTATAAAGCGAAATTTTCTTGAAACTCCGGGTGGCTGTCAGTGTGGAACTTTGATAAACATAGCATAAATGAACATTGCTTCCAACTCAAAAATCTACCCACACAAAGTTTTAATTGCTTTCCGTTCCAAGATTCGTCTAATTGCTCGTTCTGATGAAAATTCTGTAACTGACTTGTGTAAAATTGCTCGGAGAAAGTTGTTAAGTGTTGTGTTTCAACTTTTCACTAAACAATTTAGAAACTGAAGTAGTGGGTGACCTTCTTACCGACTATCGGTAATAGGGAAAACCCAAGTTATTTTGTTACCAACCGCAGGTTATATATTTTACCCAAAATAATTACATAATTATTTCATCTCGGCAAAATTACTCCAGCATTCATCTTTTTGTGTTGGAAATGCTCAAAATACTTCCCTACCACGTACTGACGACTTTATTGCCAACCACAATTGAGTTATCTATTCTGATTTATAAAGTTGTTATAGTAGTTTTTATTTTTCAGTTGACCAACGAGTAGCCCTCCATCTGACCAGTTTAAATGCATACAATTTACAGATGAGAGTAGCATTTCCATTCAAGATGACCCTTCCTTCAATTCATTTCAGAAATAGTTGCAGACTTGAATGACTTTCTCCTAACGGCTGGGCAATTGTACATCTGCTTGCGAAAGGCAAAATTTTAACCCTGACAGAGACATAATACACAGAATCTCAAAGTCAGGCTTATACATTGCAACATCTGATCCATGTGAAATCCTGAAATTAGTGTAAAGTATTTAATAGAAGATGGATGTAGTAGTATATTAGTGGTGTAGTGCCGGAGTTACAGGATCATTGCTGAAACGGTCAATCGAATGCTCAAATCGCAAGCTGATTACCGTATGTGTATCACACGTGAATGAAACGTATGATATTGTCAATCCTTCAATAAGTGCACGGCAATTTGAACACTGGACAAACTCGTATGAAGGGAATTTGCGATTTAAAGCCAAACTTCGATTCTAAACAATAGCGTGCAGTTGAGTTCAATCAGATTGAGAAGCATCCTGCATAACTCAAAAACCTAATGTGGCTTCGAATGCATCCGCTGTTTGCAGCAGTGCTCAGGATCAGACACTAACGTCTTATTCCCTGCGCACTCGGATAGACAAGCCCTCACTGTCAAGTGAGTCACACTCTTGTGTCATTAGCTTCTGGTGGGGTTTCCCAGGAAAAAGCTGTATCCTGTTGTCTCCCAAGTCAGACTTTTGAGTCAGAGTATCGGGGCGGGGCCTCCAAATCAACCTCATTCTGAGGCATAAACGATCGGTAAGTATCAGAAGTTATCGTTCCCCCGACAGTGATATTATACATCCACTACGCCTTACTCCTATGTTTACACCCCGGATGTTTTCTGCCTTCCATATGTCTTCGCATGATAATTGTTTTCTAAAGCCAAGACAACTGGTAAATATTGGCGCCTTCAATGCTCCCACTTTTCGACAAGTCCGTCAGCAAGCTGCTCTGATGAGTACTTTCTCAAGACTGGAGCTTGATGTGTGCTGTGTGTCGCAGACGCGAGTCTATGATTCTAGCACAGTCATTCACTTGAGCTCACATCTAGATAACCGTCAATCCAAACGATTATTTCTCAGGGTCTCAGGAGTTATGTTTGCTTGGTTGAATCCCAGTGAACAGTGAACCGACTCAACACATCAGTTAAGATCTGTCATGGCAAATCAGAAAGGCGTTACGTATTCATTATATCGGCGTACGCTCCAACGGATAGCTGTTCGGATGTTACCAAGGTTGCGTTCTATAACACCATAGTTGACCTTCTGAAGCAAAATAAACACTTAAGCATAATCGTATTAGCGTGCGATTTTAATGCTCATCTTAGTCATCTTTCTCCGGATGAGAAGCGGCTGGGAGGTATGTTTGGTGTCTGGGCACAATGTAACGACAATGGCGAAAGACTACTGCAACTGTGCGCATTTTATGGTCACTATATTCCGAGCACCGCATTTTAACACAGGAAGAAGAAGCACTATTACATGGAGACCTCCGTGTGCTTCTCAACCGTGGACACAGTTGGATCATATGGCAATCAGCTACAAGTGGCTCCAATCTGTTGAAGACTGTTTTGCTTCTAGTAACAACCACCTGGACTCAGACGATGCCACTGGGCGTGCCCCTTTTGTTTTTTCATTTGGCCATAGAACACACACTCATAAATGCAAGGTAATTAACTAGCATTTGAGCGAGGAGAGTGTGAAGAACGCTTACCAGAAGGCCTCGGTGAACACGTTATCCTGTTTGAGTCAGGAGAGGGATCCTAACGAACACTGAGAACAAATCGCTGCAGATATGAAAGCATATTGTGAAGAGGTATGTTCCGAAGATGCCGTTCAATTGCAATTGAACTGGATTTCGATCACGTCGATAAACCTTATGTGCAAGCGTCGTTCGATTCCACCTGGTTTTCTGTATGATGACGACAGTCAAGAACTTAAACGCAATCTAGCTAAAAGCTTGCTTGAAGATCGTGAGCACTACTTGGTCGAACAGTCGGAAGATATGGGAAAGCCTTTTAATCTGGGTATAGCAAAAGGCTTTCTTTCCTGATCCGTGGTTGCACCGGTCGGCGAGTTAATGTAAGCAAAACCATATGTGAAACATATGGTTCACTTATCATCAGTCAATCTCCTCGACTTGACAGGTGAGCTGAACACTTTGAAGAACAGTTCAGATGGCTTCAACCCGACCATGTGGACAACGGGGCCCAACTGGTCAGTTGCTGCGTTCCAGGCGGCTCTCTATCGGAAGCAGAAGTGGTCCTGGTTCTTAAGCTGTTGAAGCGTAATGAGGTTCCTGGATCAGACCTCCTCTCTCCGTCTCTTTTCAAGGATGGCGGGGAGAGGTTAATATCAGAACTGACAAAACTCCTCCAGATGATTTAGAAGACTGGAGAGCTATCTTGTGATTGGTGTCTATCAACAGTACTTCCTATTTTCAAAAAGGGTGTCCGAAGTCTGTGTGATAAACACAGAGGCATCGGTAAAGTGTCTGTTGCATCCAAGTTACTCACTGGTCTAATTTTACGTCGGCCCACTAAGCCCAGTGGAAGTCAGATATGCGAAGAACAAGATCCCAGGATTCCGGTCGAGGGTGCGTTGATCACACTTTTACCTTGCGACGAATCTTGGAATATCGGTATTCTTGCACGCAGCCGACGGTCGTGGTCGTTTTGGACATAAATGCTGCGTTCTCTAGAGCTGTCTTCTTTAGACTGAATTTCCAGGAATCTGTTGTGATCACTATATGGTGAATCTGTGAGCAATATGAGAGTTTATGGAAGTCCGTATCGTGTGCTCAGCACTTCTAGTGGTGTTCGTCAACAATGTCCGATTTCCACCTTCTTGTTCAATGTAGTCATGAACGAAATTCTGGGGGGTGCGCTTCGGAAAAACAGTGGACTTGGTGTTGAGCTTCTTTCTGGCGCCAGATTGACCGATCTGGAGCATGCGGACGACATTGTCTTACTTAGCCCCTCTGCCAAAAACATGCAGACCATGCTGGACAGATTGAGCTACCGAGCTGGTTTGTACGGAATGCGCTTCGCACTTTCAAAGTGCAGAGTGTTGCTTCCGGACCGGGGCACTTCAACTCCTACTTTCTTCATTGCAGGCAATCCATTCGAGACTGTGGACAGTTTCACATATTTGGGTAGCAATATCTCGTCAGCCTGCTTTATTGCTGATGAGATATCGGCAAGGATTGCAAAGACACGAGTTACCTCCTCCAAACTGCGTCATCTGTGGCTTCGAAAAGACGTTCGGTTTTCGCTGAAAGGAAGGGTATACAATGTCTGTGTGCATTCCATTTTGCTTTATGGTTCGGAAACGTGGCCTGTTCACAAGGAAGATATCAGCAAGCTTGCTATGTTTGACCATCGTTGTCTCCGCTAATTGGCCCATATTAAGTGGACTGATCGCGTGAGCAATGTGGCAGTTCGCCGGCACGCATTCCGGAACGCGGGGGATGCAGTATCAATTGGTCAACTAATCGCGATGCATAACCTGCGATGGTTGGTTCACGTACTCAGCATGTTCGTTTACCCTATCGGGTATTATATGCTGAGACCACCAACAGTTGGATGGGACCACGTGGTGGTCAAGCAACAACGTGGTCACGAAATATGAAGACCCTGACTGCTCCATTGAACAGAGTGGGTAGGTGTCGCCTCTCTGGATGGGGTCCTCGTGATCATTTAAACCGCTGGTTAGAGACGCTATCCGAGATGACGATGTGTCGCA
>JTDE01001442.1:25266-83091 GCA_014338405.1 Paragonimus skrjabini miyazakii | reverse complement strand
AACACCTGTCTCGTTTTCAACAACTCACGTTGATTAAGAGGCACAATTGAAACAAAAAATCACTAGTATTCATTTATAGGCATTTAATGAAAACGACCATTTGTTCAGCGCAATAATTTTCAAAGACTTGCCTAACAGTATATTCTAGTAGACTGAAATTTTCCAACACACACAGGTTTGATTTTTTTAGTACAAGTAAAAGACCGACTTGTTCACAATCTGTTTATTCAAATCTGTAATATACTGTTAGTTATACTACCTTCATTAATACTAACGGATTAAGACACAATGCAGTTCATCGCCGTCTGTTTCAGGTCATGTCAGTTCGATCTATTCATAGAAAACTGGTTCATCATCTACCGTAGAAAATGTTCCAACTTATTCAATGATTCATCTACACTGAAGTCGCGTTTCTCGGAATCTAGTTCAACAATAAAACCGACTATTCCAAAAGGGAAACTTGTGTATTGATCGATATTTGACAAAGCAAACTTTAATCTGTGAGACAACGATCGATATTATCACCGTTAGTAAACGGATAGTTTGAAATTTGTAGGTTGCGATTTTTGTAAAAGCCTGTCCAACTAAACAATGGTATCCTCATCAAAGCTGAAAGAGGACATAAATTGCGATATGGTAACATTTTAGTTACTCTCATCAGTCGCAAACGTAAAACATGCCAGTTATATATATCATGCAGATAAGGACAAACAGAGACTAGATATGCAATGGTGACAAAATTGCACGTGTGATTCCGTGCGTCTTATCAGCGTTGGAGGCGATCTCTGGGTCATTTTCACTCAAAATGGTTTCCAAACCTTGTTTGGGCGTAGATGGTCTAGTTTACAAGGTCGTTGGTTGTAAAAAATAGATCTAAAAAACCAGATTGATTACCCCAGTCATGAGTTTACTTGAGGTCAGAGCAAACTATCAATAGCAAGTACAACCAATGGAATCGTTTAAGCTTTCTACCACAAGAACTTCGCCGAAATGAGCACCTGTTCTACGAATAACATTTCACCGTGTTTGCTTCTAAGCCCTAAGGCAAACACTGTTGGTCGTCGGTCTGGCATTCCATTGGCTTCACAGTATCTGTGTGGTATGGGCAACCTGAGGCATCAGATAAGTTGAGCGTTTGACTGATAGTGTTCTGTATAGGTACTGTGTGACTAATCAAAGTTACTGCAAACGAGCCCATTGTAGCTCGAACCATACTAAATCGCTCCAAAATGTTCGTTATTTAAGGCACACTTTTTAATTATCATGGTATATTTTTGGTTACTCAGGTGTTGAATTCACCCCTGTTCAATCGGATGGAAGTTCGCGCACTTCATGGGGAACTGTCAGTTTATGAAGCCTACATATTGTCCTCCCGTTAACTTCGGCTAGCGGTCCGTACATGACGAAAAGGTTACGGTTAGATATCAATTTCACTCAGCAAGGTTGCATTCAACAGATGCGCGACTCAGGCCGATGACACCAGAAAACCCCGTGATGACTATCAAACACAGGGTAACAATTTAACAGTTCTTTAACCGGTGAAAATTCTCCCAGTGTTCCGAAAGCAATAGTTAACTATACAAAAGGTAAAACTAAACATGCTCTACCTTGCCGTGTGAAAAAAAACATTTCTTAACTTGTTTAAGTAGTTCAGATAATGTGAAGTAACAAAAGCAATGCTGACATGGAATAGAGTTATCAAACCAAACTATTTGGATAATGAAGATCATTTAGCGAGGTTTATTACCCTCCCGTTTGTGCCAGCATCATATGATGGATACACTCAGATAATGGGAAATAGCGAAAGAGAATTTCAAGAAGGACTGAAAGACTGAAGAACAGGAACAAGTTATGTCTGCTTTTACTGCAGTTTGAATAGAAATTCCCTTGGATTGAATATAGTGTGAGGTCTCGTGTTTAGGCTTGTCGAAAGCGTAGTGTATAACTACCAACTGCCTATAATCAAAACTTGGTCCGTTTTATGGTAAGGCCAGAAGCAGCCAAGTATACGGCAGGAGGATTCAACAGCTTGCACAGTATATGTGTTTAAATCATTATGATGGGATATTTATTGAGTATTTAGTGTTAAAGAGTTCAAGCAAGTAACGGCTTTTGTTTTATAGTCTTATAGCGCAGATTATAGTGAGATTCCAATTTGTCATGACATGGTGCAATTATTGTTCCGCTTTTAACCGTAAACAACTAGAAAATAATTTTTTGAGTCAACGACAGAAGATCAGTGGTTAATCGATATATCTATCTGTAATGGAACTGTTTTCCTCCATCGCTTACAACCGAAAATAATCTGTCACACAGATAGAGAGCATGTGATGAGAAGTAGTCAATGAACAGAATTGGGGAGCTCTTACACGGCATTATGACGCAAGCAACGTCACTTCAACTCACTACCGACAAGCTTACACAGTAGCAGTGTTTCAAAGGGTCAAGTCGCGATTGGCTGATAATTGCTTACCAGTCTAACTGAAAAAAAATTCATGGCAAACAGCTTTTTCCGGTACTGATTGTAAGAACGAAACAATAAATTTCAACTCAAAACAGAACGATCGCATTATTTTAAAACACATGGGGTACCCGTCAGTAGCTACCACTCAGCAACCGGAAAATAGCATTTTCGTTCCAAATACAGAAAGAAACCTGCAACCTCTTGATGTGGGATCAACTTATGTTGAAACAGTGTGTTAGCAATGGAACGCTGTACGAAATATCACTATTTCCACCATCAAAATAAGTTTTTGTAGCGAGATATGCAAACAGACTCATAAAGTACTTTCGGTGCTCGTTTATGTGGCTACATTTCAGTGCAAGAGATCGGCTGGAAGGTCCAGTTGAATGCAAAACCTGCGACCAATTGTGGGTGATCATCTAAAAATTAGCCGGATCCCCGACTACTCATCAGTAATCTGAAACGACTGACAGCAGGCTTATTGAGATCTGAAATTTCGATCTGTCTGCGAAGTTCTAATCGCAGGGTCATCAAGTAGAGTTAACAGAAGGTAGTTGGTCTTGTCATCAAAACGATCAGGTAATCTATGCATAACTCGCAAACGAATATGGCTAGGCGTCTGCATATGATGGTTCAGTCGTGAATGATATGAGGTCAGTGTGCGCAGTGGTTTGCAAGACTGCCGCATGAAAGTGTGATCGGAGTTATAGTTCCCACCATAGCAATTATATGCATTACTGACCATCTCTAACAAGAGCGAAACTCGCTTCAGGAATTTTTCTACAAAAGAAACTGACAGGAATGCAAAGGTTGCGACCAACTGTGAGTGAAGTTTAACTCGAAATTAACCAAATCCCGATTACTTGTCAGTGACATACAATTGAGATTATTCAATAGTCTTATGATCTTTGGAATAACTCAGTCAATAAAAATCACTTGAGCTTGTTTTGTAAAGTGTAATGTGTGTGACGAAAGAAATTGCTGTAATGCATTCGTTTCTTTGTTGTTCAAACGTCTGACAGTATACTGATTTCGGTTAACGAATGCTGAATACTAGATAAAAGTACATACATCAGCCTGTTACTTACTGTGTATAATAATATATTTTTTTAAAATTACACCTGTTGTGTATTGTAAAATAGGATAGCAATGAAAGCGTGACGTCCATTTTTAGGTAAGAGATTGAAACTTATGGTAGACGACTATACGTGCATGGAGCGCATGGGTCTGTTCTTGGTTGTGGATGACTCCGTCGCTTTGCGTTGGATCAAAATGCAGACTTACTATCACGTGTTGTGACAGGAGTTCAAGTTGAAGGGAAAGAATAGAACGAGCGAAAGTAATAGCGAGTTTCCGTTTCATTTCATTGTGTTTGGGTTTTTGACCAAAGACTGGTAAATCTGTAAGGGATTTACCCAATCATGCACAAACAACTCGGGTCATTCTGTTGAACTGAATTCGCTGGTGGACTGGAATACTTAATAACCGATAAATGGCAGATAGTTTTGGTCGGCTGAAAATGTCTAACTTTAGTGTGCTCATATAAACACTGGGTAGTACATATGACATAGTTGGTTGTTATAGTTCGTGAGAGATGTTTCCATCATACAAGCATGATTTTTCATCCCGAAAGTTCAAGTTTCATCTTCATTTATCATTAAGTAGCATCGCCGAAGACGCATTAACTAATTATTTAAGGCAAGGCCTAAATAATTGGCAATACCAGGAGCCTTATACTTCTACGGATAAACTAAACCCGTATAATTTATTATGTTGCTGTCAGCTATTGGGTGTTTATAACCCAAATGAATAATGAAAATCTACCTCATTGGTTTGTGAGAGCATTGATTCAAAAAACGCTAGTTGCTCAAAATTTGAGCTGCTTTGAATATAGATCACCCGAATCACCGATTATTCGTAAGGCTGAAAGTTTAGTACTCGAAAGTTTCTGCGTCTCTAGTTGTTTAGACATGGGTCTGCGGTTTTGAAATTTGTCGGATGTTTTTGCAGCTTACTTCTTCACGGTCAGAAAATAGTTCGTCCTTCTTGGTTGAGTGTACCTTTGAAACTAAATGCGTATGGTTTATGGGTACATGGTGATTATGGCCATTCACAAATCAGTCACGTAGAGGAGAAGAAACGTGTGGTTTTGTAACAGAGCCATCTATTAGATCACATTGTTTTTTAAGCGATTGACAAGTATCCACCACTCAACGGTGCAATATATCATGCCTAAATTGTAAACCAGTGTTTTCTACACAGTGTAGTGTTTGCTACATAACGGTCTGTTAAGTCGTGTGCAGCTATTAGGAAATACAAAAACCAGTGAGAAAGGAGTCCTATCTGACAAGCAGTGCTGAAGTCTGAATGTCCATTGCTAGTGGCTCTGTAAGTAGTGCATGAAGAAACAGCATAACAGAAGCGCCACTAGAGTTTAAGGTCGATACGTCTATGGAGAATTTCTCTTCAGAAGCTACTGGGTAAAGATGAACCTCTTCCATCTATCATTATTGGAACTCACACTGCCTGAAGTGACTGTCTTATGCTCTCAACAAATAAATTTCCCACCCCTTTGGATGAAGATGGTAACAGTGCAGCTGGAAGGCATTTTGTGTTGGCTTTGTCGTTGTCCTTATATAGAATAGAGGTAAAAGTGTACATTCATGGTGTGAAAAAAATTTCCGAGCCGTAGAAATGTCGAAACAACGAAGTAGGACTACCGCAACCCATTCCTTAGTCGGAGTTTGTAATAGATTATACAGTCCCGATAATTTGGTGTATTTCACGAATCTCAATTCAATTGCAGACACTAAGAGACCTGAAGTGATGTTGACTGTAATCACGAAGCCTAACTTCATGGGTCATTCTACTCAGTTTACGTCTGCAAAGGTGTTCAAGGATGGAAGGGCTCGTTTACGGACAACTGCCGCTACTTTTCGATGTGAATCTCAGTGTTGGGACTATCATAATATAGTGATCCAGCTACAATCACAACATCAGCCTTGTAAATAGAATACCATGAAAAAATATCAAGCTAGTCTGATGCAACGCAGTGGGACACAACGTAATTGTATAACGGGTGTTTCCTCCAGTGGCTAATACTAGTATAAAATGCTGTCACGTCTGCGATGCACTAACAACTCACGCAACCCGTGAACCGTTTGTTTGTTGAATAGATCACCTGTCTGTGAGCAGATCCTGCAGTTATCTACACCTTCCACACTTTTCTGATAGCTGAAAACAGTGGTGCTGTTGTTCGCAGCTCGGGTTGAAGGTTTAGTTGTTGGGATGTTGACCGAGTTTGCAAATATATCCTCACCAAACGAAGTGATACCATCAGTGTGTAAATGTGTCAGCGTATATATTTGAACGTGGGGTGTGGTGAAATTTGATGAGTGTCTGCACCGATATACCGAAGTGAGTTGACTTGTCGACCTGAATTCCGGCTGATTGCATTCTGCTGTTCAATCTTTGATCCGAATTACCACTGACCGTTTTTGTTTTGCTAGACCTTTTACTTGAGACCAAATTGGTCATTACCTACACATTTTAAACCTTTGATCTTGAGTCCGATTGGCTGCTTCTGGTTGCTGTTGCACTTGCACCTTGATTATGATTAGTTGTCTTAGTCCTTTGACGGGGTGGGTTGCTTCGTCGTTTTTGGAATTCGATTCGATTGATCACTCATTGTCCCGTTTAGATCACTGGTTCCATGTATTCCAGTTACTCTGTTCGGATTTGCTGGCATTTGAGTTTGATGGCGTTCACACTTCCGCAAGTCCTTGGTTCGAATTTTTCCGTAGGTATTTTACGGTTGAATATGTTTCTTTATTGACCCGGTTGATGAGTGTCAACTCTTGGGAAATTCCCATGCATGTCTGGTGTTTGCATGGGTAAGAATTTCTGTAATACTCAAGTTGAAGAAGTGTCCAGTTTGATCCTCAAGGACGGACATTAGAGAACATTGAAGGAATTGATTTTGATGACCAGTTCGTATTCACGAATTCATGTTGATAATTTTCGTCTGCGTTGGTCGTCGTAAAGTTATCCGTAGTCATTGCAGTGGGTTCTGTATATAACGTTTCTTCTGTTGGCGGTTTTGAATTGTTCTTTTGGGTTCTATGGTAGTCTTCGTAATGTTACCATTGGCGTGTTCAACAGCGTGATGCCATGTTGTCTCAGAAGTCTTGCGGCCAATTTTGATACGGTTTTGTTGTATAGTGGTACAATTCGTCTCGTTGGTGGTTCCCTAGAACATGAATTTATTTCTCGATACAGCAATCTCTATCGCACTCCTCCGACAGACCAAAACATGGTTACATGTCAACTATGAATCAAAATGGGAATGCGAAAATACTGATCTAAACTAACGCATATGTCTCGAGGAATCGATAAAAGACTAACCCAGCACTGATCAGGGTGACCATACAAATGAATCCGTGAAAAATGTGACCGGTTAATGCTTGGCTAAGTTGAGAGCCAGTGCTGTGAAAAAAGAACGAATGTACCAAGGAACTGTTCCAAATAATAAACTAAAGTAAATACATAATAGTGGTGCTAGTAAGAACCTTTTGCCTATGAGAAAATTAGTAATCTACTCTGAGATTTTCAAACAAGCACTGAGATGTGTCGAGTGACTAAGTATTCCAAACGGTTAATACGTTGTCATGATTTGTAGCTCAAGAAAACCAAGCATTCCTAGGGCTTGACAATTCAAGAACGAAGCAAAGAAATGAATGGGTTTGCGATTTTCCGTGGGGACGTTCAGCAACGCATGTTGAAATAACAACGATTTAAATTGCTCAAAACGAGATCAGATTACAGTGCCACGGTTCTAGTGAACAATTTGCCACAGTGGATAAGTGGATATAAACAACGCTGTCGACTGACAAATCGTTTCGGTTAACTGGATACCAAGTTAGTGCTAAACAATTTGGAAACGGATTGCAGTCACATAATATGACGTTCATGATCATCAGGATTCTCCTGAGTGCTCAAGTGGTTCAAAACACAACGAAATCGATTCGAAATCTGAAAATGTGATGCAAGCACCGTTCAAACAAACTGTGGTAACCGGCAACTAACAAATTGACGCAATAGAAAAAAACAATGGGGTCGAGGTCCCCTTAACAGCCAGAAGCAGGAGAGGTGAAGTATATACTGCTAAACATTTGGGAAGAATAGGGTTGTGCTGGATTTTCTCATGATGAACACGAGGTCGATTCATTGAGATTGTGTTTTTCTTTAGGCAAGTCCAATTTCTCATCGAGTTGAGAAATCTTATGATATCCCGTCACCACCATGGAGGGGTGAATGGATCATGCAAACTACTCACGGAACAGTACGCCTCAGGCAGGTGACACGCTCTAAAGAATCTTGTCCCTTGCATTAGACATTCATAATTGAATTGCTCATGATTGGTTGGTTGCGTTACTTTACGCATTGCGTTGCTACTTGATGGAAACACAAATTCACTAGCTCACTGATGTACTGTCATCCAAGCGGTAGCATGCGGTTCTGCGTATTCGTAGGGTACCGAATCGATTCTTGCTACTTATGTAAACTGACCATATTTTAAAAATCATCCTTCATTTCCCTGGGCAACCCGGTGAGTGACAGTCACTTTTGGTTTGTTTCAACCGAAAGAGTAATTGATTTCTTCTATGTATTCGATTAAGTTGATATACATTCACTACTCTGTCCAAAAGAACATTTTTAAACTAGGTAATCAACAATTGTTGAGAGGAAACTTGAAGAAATACTGCAACTTAATGATTCAATACTTAGAACATTAGCACAGTGCTTGTTAAAGTGCGGCTCAGTGTGTACTAACTACGCCTAAGACGGACACACAAAGACTAAAGTTGATTAGAAACTGAAGATATATGGTATATTTGGGATGGAATCTATCGATTGTTTAATTAAAATCTGTCATTGTCCTCAGCCAAACTCTCCTATTTCTGACTAACCTCAGTTACTCCAAAATTTCAATATATTGGTTGCGTGTAAACCGGAAAGCCCAAGGTTTACACGTCATCCAACGAGAACGTGTAAATGAATATCTTACCTGTTCACCTCATATGGAGCGTAAAGCAACCTGTTGACTTAATTTAACGCTAAGAGGGAAAATAAATGGGTGCTCTAGCATTCTAAAGTACAACACTGGACGGGGAATAAACTTAAAAACGTTTATAGTTAAGTGTTGTAAGCTGTTCATTGTAGTAACATCTGCCACAAGTCAGACATTGTTGTATAGTAGCCTCGGAAATCAGGAAAACAGTCACGCGAGCGACTACCAGAGTTACCCATGGGAACCATTTGTTGTTCCTGTTTGTCTCGTAGACCAAAACAAAGTCCTTCGGGATAGGCCCAAAATATTGCTTCTTCGGTTTGTTTTTCGGCGAAAATCGCGTGTTACCAGTGATAATCGAGACAGACTCCGCCTTTCAATGTGACAATACTATAATACTCTGCTAAGGAGAGAGGCGATACAATTTACGGTTCTCACTACGACAGTTATTGCGCAGACAGGCCATGTAAGAATTTGTATTAAACGTGAACGCTACACTCTACGGGATGGTCACTCCCCAATCGGAAGTCCTACTGTGGATGTACACAGAGATTTGTAATGTAGATACAATACAAATAATTTACTACATAAACAAATGTTTACGTAGACTGATAATCTGTTATAACACGCAACAGCAACACACTCAGCGTGGGATGGTTACTTTGCCTCAGCAACGTGCCCAGATAATCAGATCTTTGCTGGTGGAACGTTGCAGTTAGTTTTGTTGACTACTGTGGAGTAGTATTTATTACAATATTTAAGAAAGATACATAATATTGTCTATTCTGCTGTAATTATCAGGAAAGTCATCTGGTTGTCTGAAAATTGTTAAGCTAGTTAATGTTAAGAAGTTTTATCTTGTCAAATCAAACTGCCGTTCTGCGTGAATTGCAAAATCCCCTAAAGAATTAAAAACGTGACACACACAGCGAAACTAAGCCACCCACTGTTGACTAGCACTTCATTCCAGATGAATTCATTAATGTTTGCATTTCCACCTCCTTTGCATACGATTTGCACATAAGCAAAGTGACTGAATATTTCAAGCAACTATCCTGCTACACAGAATATCTTGATTCGTCCGTACTTTCTACCAAAATACAGTATGCTTGTAAACAATATTGTTGTTCTTGCGTCCATCTCATTATTTTACATCTTAATACAATATGCTACAGTTTACGACCATGAAGAAATGCTAACCCGTTGTGAAAAACGGAGGCACGTGAAAATAACTCGTATACAATTCCACCGGTATAGAATATTAAAATCCTGGGACAAAATATATTTAGATAAATAGCCTGTCTTTCGAGACTAGTGGATGTGGGTCAAGGGAGGGTCAGAAGATTCGGTTGTGTGAAATCGAGTAGGATTTTGAAACTTTCAAACGATTCTGCTACAGCTACAGGGAACCACCAATTTACAACTGCTTATATATTACATTTTATTACAAGGAACAAATTGTTCCTTATGTAATGTTAATTGACGTAAAAAGAACTTAGTGTGTGAGTGGGGTGAGCCCACTTTATATAGTATTTCCTATTTCAAACACGAAACAATTCAAAATAACGTAAACGACAATTTAGCTAACAAAAGAATGAAGAGTAACCAGTGATTCTTTGAAAATGATTTTCGCTTGACTTTTTTTGATGGACTACTTGTTTGGCGAGACCGGTGTGACCGATGGTACATGTTCAAAGTGAATTGATCATCGCAGATAATTGGCCACAGTTTTTGCATTTCCGCAGACGTTTTCAAGGACATATTTCGTAAAAGGTAGTTTACTCAGATTTTGTCCCTGTTAAAGATCGACAGGAATGTACGAAATTTTAAGCGGCTTAAAGTAAAATTTCGACCACGCTTTTCTATGGAGACTCGGCTGATCACTGCCTTGTTGGGTTATCGTTAGACGCGAATCAATTGGTGTATGCATAGACGTGGCCGCCGTAACTTGGAAGTACAGCTAATTGTTTCGTCTCTCAGCCGTCAGTCATCCTCTCCAGTGTTACAACAGCAACCTGGAAACCCAGATACTCTTTGAGTAGACGCTAATCATGTGATGTATCCCGGATCCCCATTCCATACATTCGGATCACGCATGGACATGTGAATAACTTCAATCATCCAC
Organism: Paragonimus skrjabini miyazakii; assembly: GCA_014338405.1. NCBI lineage: Eukaryota > Metazoa > Platyhelminthes > Trematoda > Plagiorchiida > Troglotrematidae > Paragonimus > Paragonimus skrjabini miyazakii. Next base: position 72,432 of record JTDE01001442.1, on the reverse strand, counting down.
AGGATGAAAGCTTGTCTTGGTCAACATTAGGTGCATGTCAATTTGTGTTTGGAACATACGAAAATATACGAAACTCACAGCAGTTGCATCCTACGATTGTCTTAGTCGAGTTCATTAATGGAACGAGTTATCACAGACGTGCAATAACTAATTAAAAATATAGCCTGAGCTATCTAGATTGCTTTCTGCTTGTCTTGTATGCAAAGCAACCCAGTTAAATTGATTTTCAACCTAAAACCGCATAACCAGCGACCAAAAAACGTCGTCATTTAATGTGTGCCAGAATGGCTGTTCAACTACAACACATCATGCAATAATTTTAGGTCTTCTTCCCAGGTTAACGCAATGCGCAGTTTACTGGCTTTGTAGCAAAGCGGTCAAACTAGAGAGGAAGTTTTCTATATCGATTTTAAGATGAGTGACTGTCCAGCTCATGTGCGTTTCCGGAGGTGAATATTCAAAGCTGATACAATCATATCTCTTGCAAACACAGCAATGAAAAAACTACTGATTCAATTTCACGGTTGACTATTTTGCATAGTTATCAGAATAGTTGAGAAATTGTGAGGAATATAAAAACCGTAGATGCGAGCACATGCATACGCAAATTTCAAGGGGGCACTAATTGTCAATGTAGTTATTAGTTTAGAAAGGCCGAAATGAAGAACAAGATCCAAATCGAACAGAAACTTATAGTCAAGCAACTTTCGTGCATTATCGTTACAAAACATAACAGACCCAAAGGGGCTACGATTAGGAGTCACACTGAAGTCAAAAATCTGCATCATGCGTCCAAAAAGCGTTAAGAGTGTAGGAATTGTAATGGAAGAACTGTGTGGCAAATAACGGCAGTACGCATGCATTCACAAAACAGACGGTAATGCTGTGTCAGATTGAAACAACTGTGGACATGAAACCAAGACTGTCTTTTCGCCTTACTGACAACATAATAAATAGAAAGAGAATATGCAACACATGAATTTTTAACAGGTAAGGACCTAGGATACAAGCTGTTGTCGTCATGCATTTGTGCATGCTCATAATACGTTATTGTAAGAATGGAAACTGTAACACGTTGTATTTCGGTAAGGCTATTGAAGAGGATATCTGGAATGTTCGTCACCAACTACGTCGTCATCAACACCCATTAGTATAAAAAAAGTCCTTAGGAGTGTGCGTACATGCACACACATTCTATTAAAAAGTGGAGAAAAATTTGTACTCTGACGTACACCAGAATATGTGACCAATGTGAAAGACACTCGACCTTTTGAACTTGTCAACTAGGAACAAATCGAACAGTCTTGATTGAAATGCCCAACCAAAATCTCCCTATTGGTACAACTGGCAGCAACTGTGTCCCCGTGAATATATATTTTAACAGAGGACAACTAAAATATGCGTACAGTGTCTCAACAGGGGAGCAAAGCTGACCGCAGACAAACCGTTGTGGACAAGTGTGGTTGTTTCTTTACGGTGGTTGGTGAAAGAGAATTTTCTGAAAAGTTTAGACATCAACAATGAATACCAAATCAGACATAATTGAGATATGCCCTTTTATGGTATTGAAGTGATACCAGCAGTTCCCTAAGCAGCCGGCAATTTTTCTCCCTGCAGTGCAGTCTGTAAATATCTCCTCAAGACGCTCAGACAACAGTTCAATGCATTATTTAAGAATAACTATCAGCAACCCATTCAGTCATTATATCCCTCCGACTTCAAATTGCTTTTTCTTTCTATACAGCCGTAGATTCGGTTGAGAGGCGAGTATCAGTTAAAAATCGACTCGCTTACACAAAACAGTTCACTGAACAATAAAAAGTACTATCTAGCATTTTTGTTATCGGTAATGTCCTTGTGTTGGACTTAGGTGCTTGATTCGTAATGGGATTTTGCAACAGTTTTGTTACCCCACACCAGTTGAGTGTACATAGCAATGAGATGACGGAACTAACACTTATTTGCTGATGAGACTGCCTTCACTAATGGATAGCTCTTTGTACGTTTTGAGCGTCCTGTTGTTCGACGGACTGAAAAGATGCAATTTTACTGATAAGTTTAAAAAGTGCCAATCATGAGCAACGTACTTCAACCTAGAAGTCAGATAAAAAGGAATAGCTATTCAAATTAAGAAAACCAATGCCTTGCAGATTATTTGTCAACCACATTAAAACTGTATTTAGATACAAAAAAAATGAACCATACGTTTCTAAAACATCATTGAAAAAATGTTGATAAAGGTCTCCCTGTTTTTATAGTTTGGAATTTATAACCAACTTCAGAAATGTGAATCAAAACGGATTCCGATGAAATTAAATATATCTCGCATCCAATGGTGATACTGAAATGAACGGCAAGGTCAATAACAGCGAGGCTGAGAAGTGAACCCTGTGGAAACTTAGGTCATATCAGGCAAATTAGCTGTGCCAGTGTTACGGACGACCTCACAAACACAAAAACACAGGACAACGCCTGCATGATTAAGTGATAAGGAGCTGACGAATGCCACATAGTTGAATCTGCTGACAAATCTAATTCGTGTCAACAGTTAACTCTGCCAAGGGTTACCCGTGGTGACCGAAACGTGGAAATTAAAAATATCACTGATCTTAACGCCGCTGTGTTGTACACCTGTTGATCTACCTATTTATAGATAATGGTGAATTAATGGAAGCGGTATTCTGTCGGATACGTTGGTTTAAATTCTACAGTAGTACGACATACTAGAAATATGATATATTCAAATATACTACGTGCTGATTTACACCATGAATAGCTGAAGTAGGCGACGGCACATACACCATGATCTTCACAGCATACTTACTCCCTCACGCGATGAAATTGAAACCATAAATTCGCTTATGTCCTCACTAATACTGGATTGCAACCAAGTCACATGCATCATAAATATTCCAAAACGTTCCCATTTCTGACTATGAATAATGTTACCTAATTCATTCATTTCAACGAATAACGAAGAATTATTTTCACTAATTATAACATTATCGTTCATCCTGGATATATTTTGGTTTTAATGGATATGTTTAATTCTATGATTTGTGTCGTAATATTTCTGATAGATCAGTTTGTAATTATCTATAACAGATAGTTGAAAATTGGCTGACAGGTTCATTGGTACATCTAGAAAATTGTCGTATGCTGGTGTTTAGGATCAGAGATTACCAGGAGGGTCATACCACTGTAAGCTTATCCATAGTCACACATGCTCAGAACGCATACGATTTGACAGTGGGACTGATGGTCTTTCTTTCTCTTATTAACCCAAAACAACCTGAAAATACGACGGTATTTCGTTCACGCCGTCTGATACATTTTTGTTCACTTATATTTCCTTCAAAATGAAGGTACTCAAGATAATCGTGTGAGGGAACATGTTGCATTCAACCACGAGTCTCTCTGGGATACTGTGGATACATAGCTAACGTGAGGCTCTTAATCAAGATGTTGTTCACAGTCTATCTTGTGTAAGTCTAGCACACGCTCATCCGATGCAATGGGGTTTTGCTCTGCTGAAACGAACGCCGCTACGGTCGTTCCCCTGAAGTTGTCTAGCGCTTTGATGTGGCCACTCGCACTTACATTGTCGTTGGATTCAAGTACTATAAACAACACTCCAAGACTGCGCTACAAAAATAACGCTTCTACAAGGATTGCACAGGTATACTGGACTCCAGAACTGCACGTAAAGCGTGCACAGGAGGCATGCACAGAAGCCGGGTTTAAAACCGGTGACGGTCAGATTCCGCAAGCTAGCATCGACGGAAAGTCTCTTTTGGTCGTTCAGACATTGAAATTTTGTCAATTCGTTTTCGCATCACCCAGGTTTTCGTCAGCTTTTCGTGTGCAATTGACTACTCTTATGCTTCTGGTCACCTGCAGTCTTTAGACACATATATGCGTAGAACTGCCACCAAAGTAAAAACGTTCCACGGAATTACTCGGTCTGACAGTTCACTTTGTATATCATTCATTTACCTACAACCAGAGTACTCGCCGGTTTCAATAGAACATCGCGAGTTACACCGGTTAGTACGGCTGTGGAAGAAAGGAGTGTCCTAAACAATCAAAAGGATGACATACCTTGAATTTACGAAAGGTCTAAGGACGGATTCAGATTTGCAACAGCCACGATTTTTATTATGCATTCTGCATGCAGTAAAAATATATTTACCATACACAGGTTTCTTGGTCATCCAGAGCTGCAATTAAGCAGTGGGGTCAGCAAGCACATTGTAGTTTGAGCCTTAAAAACGTTGATGGACACCAAAATATCGCAATCTCCTCAGAATGTAAAATTTTTTAAAGAACCGGCGTCATCGATCACTAAGCAGTTACCGCCATGTCGACCTTAATCCAATCTGCAGAAAACCTTATGGATAGGTTGCGTAACAAAAAGTCAAAGGATTGTTGGATCCGCGGAGGTGGTAACAATTAGCACACAGAAGTCACCCCTCGGCATTTGGAAGGACTCGTTCTTCAATATCAGATTTTTTTAATAACAGATGCATAGTAAGTGATGCATGTTTATCGATTTTGTGGTTCTGCCTCACAACTCTTACTACAATTAGCTATATGAACCTGACGAGGTGCAGCGATAATTGCTGGATAGATGCCTTGTGCAAAGTGTTGATTTCGACCTCCGTGTTATCGGACCGTCTCTTTCTATTACTCGCTCAAATGTTTTACCGGAAACGATGAACACCGTTTTTTGGAAGAACACGTCAGAACCAAGCCATGGTGATAGTCAGTGCGTCAGAACGGATTACTTCACGAAAGCACCAGTAAGCAAAGAAGAGAAAGTAGCAGTTCACTTGAAGCGTACAGGCGTTCGGTCGCATTACTGCAATCTGGTTTGCTAATTAGAATTTTACGGATCGACTCACCTCAAAGTGGATGAACAGATCGATTGATGTTACACTATTCGTTTTGACTGCTTCTTCATGTGATGCGATTCCTATCAATGTTCAAGTGAATGGCTTATTTGTAATACCTTAATGAGTATTGTCCTTTTAGTAGATGGTGATTATTTCCTGTCTCATGGGACGTCTTCATGAAAAAAGTGACCTGCTGGGATTTTCATTGATCTCCTGACTGTCGTAGTAACCGATGTTTAGACCTTTCTGGTGAAATTCTTACAGTTTATCTGAATTTGAGTGACAGCGCAATAGAGGCTTGATGTTCGTTTTCAAGTGTAAGAAAAGTTCGGAACTTGAACTAATAGAGATGTGCTCGGGGGAGGATGTTAAACAGATTCATTCTGTGTGGCTGGATAAGGTGGCTGCTTAAATTTCCGTGTGCATAGAACCGACTGTTGATAGCTGATCAACAACGATTTGATATACTTGATAATTTTCAGTAGTGAGCATTTATGTGGACCTTTGGCGAACATGCGATGTTGACGCTGTGACCTGTAGCCGACGTTTGCCAGTATTTTTGTTTCAAACGTACTTTCTATCCTACCAATATAATTGTTTCCGCAACTGTATTGAAACCGATAGATACAATGACTGATAGAAAAGACAGAAATTTGCTTCAGACTGGGGGTGGAGGTAGCCCAACGACTGATGAGGGAAGAACATAAAGGTTTCAGCAGAGTATTGATCATTTGTCCAAAGCTATTCATCAAACTGTCGTCTTCGTAGAGCAGCTTGAAGTAGATATCATTTTCGGGTACTTCCACAATCGCATTTCCGGATGAAATATTTGAGTAGGTTAAAACTGCATGCAACAACATTTCTGTAAGCCTATTCCTGACAGTTCATAAAACGCTGAACCTATTAGTGGTATTTCTCACGAAACAGGATCGAAACTCATGAAATTGATTTAATGTTCTGTCCCTAATAGAGTACGGTTCAACAGACTACGTTCAATAAATCTGTCTTCACAGTGTCTAATCAAGACATCCATAAATATCAGACTGTTCCCGTTTTATTACTAGACCATTAATGAGATATTCTGGTGAATAGATTTAAAGGGTTGAATAATTTCTCCCGTTTGTTCCTTGTCTTGTCCAATCAGAAACATGATGTCCATATATCACTTGTATATTCTTAGTTCGTTCATGGCGGTAAATAATGCCCGTTCAATGTCAGTAAGGAACACGTCAGCTAAAAGAAGACTGAGTTGGTTCTCAATGGCTAGACTATCTATCTCTTGAAGGCCTTTATCAATGAAATAAAATTTCAGAATTTCAAATGTAAACGTTTTGAATGATTAACCGGAATTTGAGGACGGATGGGGCTGAGTAAAAGAAAATCACAGAAAATTTACAGCTCCGCGTTATGCTGAGTGCACACACCGAAATGTCCATAATTTCTACGCCAGCATTTTAATAATTAGCATCCGTTCAAAAGTGTCTTTCAAAATATGCAAACCTAGTTTGGGGCAAAAAGGCTATAAAATGTCAAACAGTCATTATCTGACTTCTCTATAGGGAGAATCGTTCATTATGAAAATAGACCGCACATAAAAGCCCAATTTATGAGTTTCAAGTATACAATACACCAGCGGAGTCTTGATATCCGTGGGTTTTATAATACGGTACTGTCTCCCACTAATGACGCCATGATACAACAGTACACTTGACTAATAACATGGCTGTTTTCCCACTACCAGCATATTATCCAATTTGTTAGCTGGTCTGAAATTGCTTAAATCCGCAGGTTCTATCTTGTTCGCGCACTGTTGGCTGTCCATCACAACAGCAGCGGTTCCTGTGAGTGGTTTCAGAACTATGACATTCTCTTGTTTCTTGTGTTATTCGAATGTCCAGATGCTCCATTGTTATGACGGCACTTCTGTTTTATTGAAGACCGTTAGAAGTTTTATAAAAGATCAACGAACCTGGCTTTTTGCCAACTGTCTTTACCGGCTGATGTGGGGACCAAACTATTTAACTGTGCAAGTAACTGCTCAAATTATTCACCTAGTACGGCTTTATTTTTGTGCCTTTGGAACACCCAAAAATCCGGTCACATTGAGAGTGCTCTCGTCTGAGTTTCTAATAACACGACAGACGATAGACTGAGAATATGTTTAGATAGGTCTCTTGGAAATTATGGACAAGTCAGGTTTTCTCACAACTCTTATTGTAGTTTTTCCGTTTTCCCACTTCATTATCAGATTACAATGATCGGTGAGTCAGCTGTATAATCCAAACGGCATTTCATCCATCGAATACCATATTTCATTTTATATTTCGCCAAATGGAAGTAATTTCTATTGAATAGGATCGATAAATCTATTGGGTTTTTAGTTTAACTGGACGTTTTATAACCGTCAACGCTTGACGGACAAATCAACAATATTTCTAGCGAAAGCCTACCCTTGGCTCAATGAATGATCCAAATTCTCTTCCCTATACACGATTTGTATCAATACTCGTCAACCTACAAATCGTGGGAAGTTTAGATTGTGAATCTATTTTCTCATTGAAGTATGGAGATCAGGACACAAGTATTCCCATTCTATATCTTTGGCAGTCTACCGACTTACAGCATGGCTACTGAAGATTATGTTACTTGCTCCATTAACTCGAGGACATAGAGTTCGTAGTGGAGCGAAACGGTTGGCTTCACCAACCATTACCTGAAATCTGATACTTGTAGTTATAACTGTGATTCATTCCCTCAGAAGTTTCTCTAAACATATCATAAACATATCTTCACCTCCACAAAGTACGCAAATTTATAACAGCAAAACCAACTAAATTTCAATATGCTGAACCACTAATCAAACTACGGTAAATGAGCTACTTCTCTGTAGAATATATTTCACTTCGATTTCCTTTTCGCAGCTGTTTTGGGTTAGTATTCAATGAGTTGTCATTCTACATGAGATTGTTTCACTAGTTGTGGTTGTTATAATTTCAAAGTCAGGTGTGCATTTACATTTCAGGAAACATCCATATCATTAATCGTATAGTAAACGTAGTCTTAGACATTTTCCACAGTGTTGACTGACTTTCGATTCCAGATGTAGCCATGCTGACATTTTTATATCAACCCCAAACAGCGTACGACATACACGAGGCAAAATTGTTCATCTACTTACGGACTGTTCAGGCAAATAATCAAATGCGTTGGCAGCATACAGTTTAGTCAACCTGTCATGCTTGTCTCTGATTTTTCATTTAACATATTTCCTATGGTGTACACCAGACAGCAAGATGTTTGTTTATATTTTCATGTCAATTCGTTCGGTTTTTCAACAAAAGTGGTGCACACTTCAAAAATATATGAAAATTCGCGCAGATGATAAAATGGAACGTGGGAAAGCAATTGATGACTCTGTGGGAGAATGCAAACAATTTCCACCAGAAATGCTCCTCTTTTAATTTTCTGGGATCCTCAGTTTGGTTTATACCTGGTGGATGTGCTTCCCATTTATCAACTGATTATGTCACCCCAAGTTTTGTCCTTAACTGGACACTATTGGGGTATTTCCAGGCTTTTTTCTGACGCATGTTTTTACGGAGGAATCGTTGACTGTTATAATAGGTGGAGTAACTCTTAACTGTCGTTATTCTGTTTTGAATAGCATACTGATTTCATTGATCGTTAATTTGATCTCGCGTCACATCTTTTTGAATTTTCAATGTATATTGTAACATACAAGCCGGCCGTTTCTACCATGATTGTCCGTCACACTTGTGACCCAACTTTAGGTTGACGTGGGGACACCGATGGACAGCGTTTTTCCGAAGTCTGGGTTCCAGTAACAGTCCTGTAAAAGGAAAATACACAAACATTTATGAGCCGAAGGCCCAGTAAGCTTTGCACACGACTTACACAAACGAAAACTAAAACAGCTCTAACAACACAACATCACGCTCCGTTACACAATTCAAATTCAACATTTGCGCGCTCATTGGTTTCGACCGCATGTTACAATATGCACCAGTCACGCTGGTTGACTAGAAGTCGATATCCTGCCTTCATTTTTCATTCATGCCTTGTCATTTGTTGCATCATTACAAAGTTATAAAATTACTAGAGCCATTGCAGAACTGAGTTTCCGTTAGTCATAAAACGTTGCTCCAAACAAAACGTCCGGCGAGCAACTGATATCCATCAAAACCGCCATACATCTCAAGACTTTTCGTGATTACTAGTGGTTTAATCGATCGTATAGTTGAAAATTATCACTGATACAATCAAAAATGGCTTTATTTCAAAATTTACACATTCTCGATAAAGTGGTTGCGTGGTCTTATGATCCTTTTGTTGGACAAACATCTTCATCGTGAACGTTCAAAAAGAAAACGAGCTAACAGCTTAAGTGAAAATGGTGGTCACTCGATAGACGCTTGAGTGATTTTGCAAATTAGTAATGCCCACTCAGATGTTTCTTCCCACCTCCACTGTTGTGACCGAATTGTGTGTGGCTGGGAACACCCGTTTTGTGTGTGTGTGATTTATTGTGCTTCCATTTCAGTCCACTTTGACTAAAACTCTAGCAAACTGAATGTTCTACAGTTGTATCTTACAAATTTTCTGACAATTATCAGTCATTGTTCTGACGTTACTATTCGCTGTGTTGTATGGAACTGGTAGGGCATATTCTTGGGAGGCACTCCTGTTTTACTTCCACACCGGACTCACTGTTGTTAGTGCTTGTAAATATTTGGTTGCGCAGCTGAAGTAACACTGACTTGAACTACACTCTTGTGTCAACAGATCATTGAGATGGAGGGTCGCTTGATTTTTCTCCATCGCCATATCTAGAACGTATTAGCTTAGAGCAGTAGTTCGTAATGAGGGACTTTGGGGGTTGTCAGAAGACAATACCAAGAAAGTATTAGTAGAGGAACGCTGACGGACTCCAATTTGTTGTGATGCAACGGAGGTGAAATTAAATAAATAGAGAAGTATTTTACTAATAAGGGTACCTGATTCAGGACGTTTAAGCGTACTTCACTCCTTCCGTACGGAAATATTCGACCGCAAGTCATCTGCTTTCACTTTGTGTCAATTGGGTCTCTGGCCCAGATTACCAAACACACACCGTTGACATATTGCAATGCAGATGTACTCGAACGCGCAAGCAATGCCATCTTTCGTGTATATCTATCAGATTTTGCGTTGTACAGATACACGTGGACAGGGACACTCGACATGAGGCTAGTTTCAACTTAAGTGTCACTCCTGGATCACCACTTTTCAGGTATGTTGTATCATTAGTGTAAAAGCTGTGCACATTCAAACGATGGTAGTGCAGTTTGACAAGAAGGACAAATGCACAGGGAACCGTATGCTGCAGAAATCGAGAACAAATGCTCCCTGACACTGTACAATATCAACACGCAAGCACAGGCAAACGGTAGTTCATCTATTTAATCAGGAAGACCGCATAACCCAATCCAATAGGATATAGGCGGTTGCGAAACTAGGGGCGCACGAGCCTGCCACGACTATGAACAAAGCAAACTTACACATCCCAAAATAAAGTGTTTACGTGCGTTTCTTGAGCAGGCCAAGAAGAAGTGGGTAACGTTTGGATGATCTTTATTAAAATGGCTAAAACTATTGTAACTCCAGTCGGCTTGCTCGGTGCGTTAATATCTTACGGAGTCCACCGGGTAGAGTAAACCGTCAGGCTTCCCTTAACGTTGAGTCAGAAACGCCTGGCCTTATACAGGACTTCTTAACGTTCAGACCGCTGCTTTGTGTAGAGAAAAACAGTATATATTCAATAATTGGAAGCTAGTTTGCTTATTTGGTCGTGAGTAGTATTAACCTGTAAACATTGTGAAAATAGGTAATGCTGTCACATTCCTTACTATAACGATCTGGCTATCGGAAACTGTCATTCACTATAACGAATGGAGACTAGACCGTAATATTCAAGTTTTTGGTTGCATACACGTAACCGTGTGCAACCCAGCCAGTTTTGTGAACGTGAACTCCGGTAAACAGATGTAAATTATCAAAACGTGCTTCAACAAATGCAAGTTATATGAGATAGTAAGTATCACGCGTTTGAACAAAGTGCTCGTAAGAAGAATAGAAGATTATTTTTTCTGTAGCATTTTTTCGACCGTTCTCTGCTGATGGTTCAAGTATAAGTGAATTTAAACGACAACGAAGCGAAAACCCAAGGAACACTGCTTGCTGGCTATCAGAGAGACACAAGCGTCACAAACTTCCTTTCAAGCACAAAACGAAGTCCTTGTATCGGATTGTTTCACTTCTCCAGTCAACTGCATTTCAAACAACATGCTCTGGGACATCAATGGCTTTGTTTCTGTCAAATATAAGCTTACAAAACTGTCGGTATGTAACAAGCTCCCGGCTGTCCAATGTAATCGAACACCATCATAGCAGCTGAACAAGCTGTAAATCAGTCCATACTGTCCAAGTAAAATTCACTTAGATGACACATCAATGCTTCTTATAGCTTCAGAAAATATAGATGGACAAAGGATCTGTTATCGATAGGTCATGCTCGGTTTGCTGACAGCGTTTTTTTACCATTTTTTTTGTTTCACTTTGGTAGTAAAGGCCAGATTACATGGTTTAAATTAGCTTATGGATTCAATGGAATGCATTCTAACCGAAGGTCAGTTCTCGAGTGACCTTCATATACATTCCATGAATCTATTGTGGAAGAGATTTGGGGAACGCCACTTTAGGTGTTGCTCCTTAGTTCAAAATTTTGTGTCACATTTAACGAAGTGCGATCTTGAAATAATTTTGAATTTACCTGTGGAGTCGTTAAGTTGTCTACTGGCTTAACGAGAAATGGTAACAAACAAAGTTTGTGGCTAATGAACATCATTTCAAAATACTGCTGACTCGTCACAGATGATCCACCACTGAAGAATATGTTAGCTATCCAAACTGCCTGCTTATCAACCAAGCCTGAATTATTTAAACACCGATCTGAAAGTATGAATTAGGAGTGGTGAACGTAAGTAATCCGAAACATTTCTACTGAGTTACAGATGCCTTGATACTCATTTTAATTCGATTATGAGGAGATGACTCAATGAGTGGGAGCAAGAGAAAGCCATTTCCAAGATCTTCTCCCAGAGATTTTTTCAATTGTGCCTTCTCACTTTAAGCCAAAGACGGATTCAGGAAACACGCTCGTGTATCCAAGTAACAATCAAAAATTTAACTATTTCATGGCCACTAATACTGGTTGCAAAACTGACGCACAATAAAATAAAACATTAGCCTCATTGTATGGACTTTGAAAAACTATGAATTTGGACAAGTTTGTGAAGGCAACAACAGTTTTATTGACATTCTGGATGGATTATAAACAAACGCGCAAACACATTCACCTGTGAGTAATGCTCAAATTGCCTGAACGCTTCGAAAGGGAAAACAGTAACCGTCCTGTTAACTTCACTCAATGACTTCATGACTAGAACTTCTGTTCGAAAAGAAATCACGGAGATAACTGCGTTTGTTTTACTTTTTTTAATTACTTTCAAGTATCCGGCGATCTTGTTGACACAAACTGAACCACATTCACAGCTGGTTTTAGTTGTCGTAGTACGATATATGAAATATCGTAATGTGAGAGACCCATTTTTTGAGGAATATATGTGGTGATGTATGCAAGAAACCTTTGTTGTTAATTGCCGTAGGCTATTGCGAGCCTCTGGGTTCCAGAAAGAGGAAAGGCAAGAGTACTTTCAATAATTTTTTGACGATTGTGTCTAACTTTATTCAACTTCACCGTGACGTTCATTCGGTATAGGTCACAAACAGCCAGATCGGCAACGAAGGTTACGCCGTCTATGAATCTAAAGAAGCCGGGTTTGAAAAATGATTTGGGGTTCTGGGATCGTTAAAAGTATCTTGCTTCTAAGTTCGCGAATTACCAATACCGCTAAAATGTGCCGTCTGCATCTGTCAGAATGAGTAAGGAAACATGACTGGAGAATGTGAGACAGATTTTCATGACTGTTAGCACATCGTCAAGTGAACGACAGATTCTGCCGGACAATACGCCCTCTCGAATTTGCATTGCTCTGGAGTAGAAACGAGGAGCTATTCCAACTGAATTCCGTAAGCAGTTGTGCGACGTGGCTGTCGTTCAGAGATGGCACAAACAGGCATCATCTTGTGTATTGCACAGGACTTCACGCCATGCTAAGTTTTTTTCTTCTCTGGGTTTAATAATAGTTCCGACTGCTGACATCGGTGTGGTAGCATGGTGATAAAAGAGTTGAGACAAAAGATTGCCAAACCATTGCCAAACCGCATTTCTTGAGTACAGGGTTTTTCGATGTAAGATTATCCACTCAGAGGCGTGCGGGATTAAAGTTGTGGCATTCCTACGCCGCCGGAATTGATATCGAAATAAAAGAAAACGCTGAACGGATCTTTGGGCAGCCAAAATCAGTTTTTACTATCCATCCCCAATGCTCGATCAAGGGACTTGAGCGTTATTCATGGACGACAATAAGACAAATTTATTGGGTTAGTCTCGGTATTAGATGTTTGCACAAGATTTCGAACCTTTATTGGAACTTTAGAGACACTGCCATCACCTCGTGTGGCATTTTAGATAGATCAGCACCCGGAATTGTTGGTAAGATTTTTCTTCATTTGAAAGGCATAATAGAGCCTTGGATTTTATTGTAGGACTACTATGGTGGTTTCAACTACTTCCAGCGGTCGGTCGTCAAGAAAATGGTACACCTTTCTAGCTGCTCTTGGATTTTCGACAAGTTTATGGTCAAACCGATTAGATGTAAACAATCCAGCAGAGGGTCCGGTCCGATTGCCAATCTTCCTCTGAAGGAAGCTTTCAGTATATCATTGGTATACGTCAGATAGTTCAAATGGCGACCCGGTGTGTTTAAGGCAACGTAGAAATCAACGGGAGATGACGGAGGTTCATTCAAGACAGTTATAAGCAGAAGGATCTTGGAAAAACACCTCTTTTTGGGAAAACATCCTTCAAATTGTGGGTAAGCAAATTTATAAAGCAAATATAGGTAGTTGCTCAAAATGGTAGGCACGTTATAGGCAATCACCACCCTCATCAAAGGCTTGATGGATATGTGGTCGGAAGCCTTATATATCCGTGGTTGCAAGCGAGCAATCGTGGTTCGTTGTATGAGAAAAGCAAGCTACGGAGAATAATTGTCATCCCGATTGTTCCGCCTAGTTGGAAGCCAAATCGTTGTCGAGCACAGAATAAAAATCGAGCCAAACGATTAAATGGGATGTTAAGAAAACACGTTGTGACCACCGAACAAATGGAAATCGGACGGAAGTCAGATGACTCAAGCAGGATGGAGATCATGGGTGCAAATATTAAGCGAACAGTGTTCAGCTGTTTAGGAAGCTGCTCACTAATCACTAGTAAATTAAACAAAGCTGCTGGTGATTTAGCTCGGAAGTGAGCGTCATCGGTGGGTGTGGGGTGGTTAGGTTGGGCAGCAGATCCTTCCAAGTAAAGGATTGCTTAGGTGGCTTCGATATTGGAAACTGGAACGACAAGTTTACGTTCGCGTGAAGTCAAACTACATATAAGACTGTCATCACAGACCTCCGGGTCATCAAACATCGTACACTACTGGTCGGTAAATCCAGAAAACTGTTGTTCATTATCCTCGAACGCATTTCTTCATCTACCGTTAAGTATCGCCGCTGCTGCGTCCTTAGTTCCTCGCTTGTACAGGTTGTGTATATGTCCAAATTCGACTTGACGTAAGTGGTAGCTGTTTTCGATCCTCAGGATGTTGTGATACCGTCGTCTTGATGACCTCCATGTGAACAGAAATTATTTTTCGCAGATTTGACTGATTATTTCGTTTAAGATGGGAACAAGTTGGTCGTTATGCAAAAATGTCGTCAAAGACGCGAACGATAGACGGATTGGACGCATTTGTGTGCAACAATATAGTTGATCTATCGCTTTTTTAGTGAGCTTAACGTGGTCAGATTTGTTGTCTAACGAGCCGGTCAGTCGTTGATATCCAGAAAAGTAGTCGTTGGAAATTATATTGCAACACCTGAAGAGGTCTTAATCGATGACACCATAGGGGGACTGATAGTCAGCAGAACTTTAGCAACAGATGAAAAAAGTTAGAGTCTACTCGGATACACACGACGCAGGATTCCTAGGTATGCTTCTTTTATGGTACGCGTGACCGGACTCAAGACAACGGCAACTAGTTACGTGAGTAGTTCCGTCGTAATTGGATCTACGGTCTACGAGCGCGTAAACTAAACGGAATAACGGTCAATGAAACGGCGAATAATAGCACGACGGCTAATGAACGACAGAGTACGTGGTCAGTTAGTCTTCTCCCAGCCAAGCCATCCACCCGAAGCCATCGCGTGAACACACGGAAAAGACTGGCTTTCGAACAGAGCTTCTTTATGTCGCTCAGCTAGAAGGCAATATGATCAAAAACCGTTCGTATTTTTAGGGTTTGCGACTAACAACAAGCAAGGTCGAAGGGAATGGACTTGACGAAAGTCTAGACAGTACAGTCTACTCTTGTAGTTGGGATGACAACAGCAGTTGTCACGATGGCTGAGGTAGTTCGTGAAGACCGGAGTAGTGTACGACCATGGCAAAGGTGAAGATCACTCACAAGTGTACTTTGTTAGTCTTCCTATCGCACAATATTTTCAGAGAACTGGCGACTTTCCCGACAACTTCATCAGACGCTACTGATTGTTGAGTAAATGGATTTATCTTCTGGTAGGTTCTGCCTCATTCAAGTAAGTTGATCTGCGATCCTGTCAAAGTCCCTCGTGGTGATTGATTCTCGAAGACTAATGATAAGTTCTGAGAGAGTAACTGAGTTTCGTTTGAAAATAGTTGCTGAGCAGAGAAGGTTGATTGTGTAATTCCATGTAGAAATCTGAATTTTCTGATTGATTACCCGAAACATTTATCGATTAATTGTGGCTAGTGACAGAGTTGCTTATAGGTGAATTAGGGTTCAGGCGTCCCTGTTGCGTCACTATGGTTGGTAGAACTGGCTCAGAATTTGATAGGTCTAGCTTTGGCATACAGAGCTGTTTGAGAGGATGACGATGTCTGGAAAAAACGTTCTGAATCGGTATGATTATATGGCATGTGAATGAAGACATACAGGCGAACATGTTTTCGATAATTCATCTTCATGCCGGTACAACTGTATAGAGTTAATAGAGTTAGATCGAAATATCGACCAGACTTATTACAGAGAAACTAAGTCACTGGTCAGTCAGTTGTCGATGGCTTGATTGGTCGGTTACGTCACGCGTGTCCATTTGTTTGCCGCGCAGGTTGGCCATCGATCCGATGGATTTGTGGCCATGGTAGGTGCGGCGCCTGAACAAACCATTTTTGATGAAATAATTCCAGGTCAAATTAGTCTGATTCTATTAGCCTCGGCAGTACAAAATGTTCTAATTTGGACAGCATTTGATGGGTTGCCTGGTCCGCGATATACCACTTTGAAGGCTTGATCAGTTCCCCCTGGTGTTCGCTTTCAACCAGATGAGCGGGGATTACACTATTGACCGATCGAGATTCTCCGTGCCCCAGCCACTGTGGGTGGTGTTCTTGGAGTTCTTTCGAGAGCTGTCTCGACGTTCGACCAATATAACCTGCTCCACTAGAACAAATGAATGAGTAGACACACACAGATGAGGTCAGTCTATATTTGTCATAAAACCTGAGAACTGGGAATGTGAAGAATTGAATACGCGGTTCAGCTGGAGCATAGGTCCTGCTGACTATATGGTTGATCCTATTTGTAGTATGTCATAGGAATCGGCTGGCTGGAGCCAGTTGGGATGATAGCTGAGGTTTTATGTTGCTCCTGAGTGACGCCGATGCAGTTTTCGAAATTAGGGTAAGAGGAAACTTTTGGGGAGACTCAGACCTCTTAACACAGTGAGCTAATGCTTGGTGCTGTCAAAACATTTGGTGTGCCAGACTGCTGTCTTCAACCTCTACTAGAAATTTTCACCGAAACAAGTGTAGTCGCTTTTAAACGCATGCCGTTGATCGGCGTTGACTGATTAGAAACATTTCGGCGCAGGCGTATAAGTGTAGAGGACATTTGCGTCTCGAATCAGCATAGCATCTTTCAATGTTGATCAATAAAAGATGGTAGTAAGAAGGCGGGATAAGCAATGTGCGTTGTGACAAATCACGCTGAGAGATAAATACAGCGTGGTATTTGAAAGCATCGGAATCTCAAGGTTCCGTGCATTGATGATTGGTGGTTTATCCAGTTGCGGATGTTTGCCACTAAATTTTTACGCAGGCCCGAATACGTACTGAACTCTCTATAACGTTGGCGGCAGGTCTGATACGCCAGCGAATTCGAACTGAAATTCGTATTAACAGTCAATAGTTGTCGAAGAGCCAGTAAGGTCAACCCCCACGAGATTCCTGGGTGGAAGCCATAGCAGGACAGGAAAGTTCGTGCGCAACAGGCAGTTTGTAGGCTATAATTCGTGGCTGTTTGTCCGTTATTACGTTAGGATGAAGTTATTTGGTTAACGAGATAGGAAGGGCGTCACAGTGTGTGTAAGTGATAGGAAGTGTTTGAGTACTAGTGTACAAAACAGCCACAGACAGTTAAACTGCTACGTAGCCTAAACGGTGTCGTTGATGTTGAACAGTACTCGAATGAAACAACAGATGTATTGAGAATAACGACTGATTGGGCAATCTATGTAAAAGAAATGTCATTTACGAATGATAGTTCAGCTGATTATGGTTGGATCAGTTACGAGGTTGTAATAGCATGTTGTATAAACTAGTATGGATATGCCAATCTGTAAGATATCAAGCCTTCAGTAGAAATCAAAGAATAGACAATAAGGAATAGTAAGATATATCCCCAGTTAATATCAATAAATGGAGTTGTTGTCGTATAAAATAACCGAAACCTTTGTCCCAGTTTTTTGACAATGCAGCGTGCTGCCGTGTTGTTGATGCCTTTTTGGTTTTCAAGTGTATAGGCAATGTGCACGTCTTATTGTGCCTTTGGCTCACGTTTGCTTCTGTTGACTCGTTTTACAGGACTATCGCTGGAACTATTAATACGCAAGAATGCTTCTCCCCAGTGTCTCCACTTTACACATAATTGGTATACGAGTGTAACAGGTGATCGAATCCGAAATGTCTGCCTTGCCTGTTACAGTAGATGGATTCGTAATTAGTTCTATATAAACAGCATATACGATATGAAATGATTTATACGTAGTCGGATAAAGCATAGAAAGTAAGGTAGATCTGCACACGACTCGTCAGAGAATGGTTACACCTGTGATAAGGATCACGCGCAGCTTGGGGAACAAACCAGCAGAGTAATGAGAATAAACTCCAAGGTGTATAATTTTCAAGATAATCCAGTTATGAAACGGTAAACAAAATAAACTGAGTTTACCAAACTAGGTTTCAGTTGGTGTAAAAATAACTACGCAGTATGGTCGAAAATTTGACAGAAACGTAGTTCCGTTACTGTGTGGGACTCTGCGGTGATTCGTCAGTTTAGGAAGATTCTCCGACTGGTTTATAAAATGATGACCAACGATGAAACAAAACGAAGGTCAAGTTTTTACGGGCAGAAAACTTTCGCATATTCTAATCACACATGGACATATAACTTATTTTAAACGAGTCAGAGTTCCACAGGGCGGAAGCCATGGCTTAAGGGATTAAGCATAAGGTCACAGTAGTTGAAAATTAAAATATTGGGAGTACCGATTATTCAGGTAGGTGAAACATCAGTACAGATTGATTTTGAACACACAGGGAGGACTGCTACGTTCGGCAGCCAAAGCTTCAGCAAACTGGAGTGTGCGATTTCGGTTGGTCTGAAAAGCCACCGAGAATGCTTAGAACCTTTGACCTTGTGTTCTGATTGGATGGTTGTAGATGCTGTCCGTCGGCCCCCGACAAGTACGGTGCAGTACGTGGCAAGCAAATAACACGAACATATTGGGTTTAGGGTGTCCAATAATACTTGCAATGCACTATGGTTTTTGGACAGAGTAGAATAATTAGTAGAATAATTAGAATTGACTTCTGGGTGGGCTCGACAACCACGTCAATACTTGCTTACATGTGATTTACGGGATGCGCACACGAACGTGTACCCTTCTGTGGGTTTGTTTAATCTACCCCGCTGGATTCTATCATGACCAACAATGCTACTGAATGCGTCCCAACTGAATGTCTGATTTTTCAACCGCTCGCCAGATTAGTCTATCAGAACTAACCGGTTGAATTTCAGTTGAGTTTGTTACTTTTCAGATGCAAACTTCAAGTCATTTAATTTCTGTCAGCACCTTGCGGATGGATCCATCGAAGTCAGTTGATTCACTTCAGTAGTATGGGGAGTGAGCGTATCTATGAACATCTCTGAGCAAAAAAAGTTTCTGAAGGACAGCAATTTACAAGCCACAGTTTTACCGTAAGACAGAAGGTTGTCCCTTAAGGTCAGCAGTAATGAAAACATGGTTGAATTTCGTTGTTTTTGTGCATACCTGTCAAGTGTGCATTACTGGTTAGTTAGTACAAGACAGACAATTCAAACTAGCTGTGAAAATGTTAAATTACAACCAGGGGGCATTCCAACCACTTTCAACAGTGAAAACCGTGTTACCTTGTTCGACTGGAATGTTAAACCACCACAGTTGACTTGTGACGCACCCATCGCTTCGTACATTTGGTAAATCTCCCGCAGCCCAAAAACACATGAACATACGAAGCTGGCAGATCGACACAAATCTTGATCACGTCATTCGTCATTCCTCAATTGATCGTAGTCATGCCTTGCTAACGTGGCCACGATTGATTTTGTATAACTTAGCTCTATAACCATCAGTCATCGATCAGTGATGGCAATAGCTCAATCCGTCCAATTTAATGATCTATCATGGTAAGTGATAAGACGGATCCGACAGTAAACATGTGCAGGATGAAATCATTTGACATGCTGTGTATATGTTCGGGTAAGCCGACGTTCACCAACGATAGCTTGAACACTGCCCGAAGACCATTGTGCGCGGTCATGTCCATAGGCATGTGCATTATACTTAAGCAGACGTGCACTTGAGTTCGGATTGTACGGTTCCTATTTGCCATTTGGCACGGAGTTTTTACGGATTTTCTCCTAGTCACTGTCGTCTAAAAGAGCGGTAATCCAGAGATCGTTTATCTGTATATGTATGTGTGTATATGTACGTATATCCATCTATATATGCACGAATTAGGTTACATGGCTTCTGTGATTAGCCCACAGTTTTGTTTCTGCATTATAAAGTCAGATACAGGACAGGTTATTTGTGAACATGAATTCCGATGGCTTCGAAGTCAACTTCCGGTTGGTTGCATCCATCCACGTATAGCATATACAAAAATTCTATGGAGAATTGATCGTGTGTTGAAGTCGCGGTTAACGAGATAGAGGATAATGGGTCAGTTAGTCCACTAAACGACAAGCTAAAACCGGCATCAGGGTGTGTGGTTTCACGTAAACTTGCGAAAAACAGTGATGCATTGTAGATTTAAATAGGCGGCTGTCACGTTAGAGTACTTCGTAAAAACCACTACTGGGTTTATGATCCTGGTGAAATTCATCGATATCTGACTGTTTTAGACAATCAGCTTTAGTATCATCCAATACATCTGTTACGTTAGCAACGGACTGATTAAATGAGCCACCTTCACCACTTAAATGAAAAGATGTATTTCAAGGTAAGTGAACCAACTAATAAAGATCCACCGTTTTGACGGAAAGTTTTTATGTACATAGTGTGGGAGAGAAAACAGGCGAATGATGTTAGTTTCTTTGACTGTTAACAGGTGACTTTTGACCAGACACTCGACGCCAGTTGACTGCGGTGGTTGGGGACAATCTTGCTTATATATGACTTTGCCATTCACTTCCGCCGTATAGAGGATTTCCGTCAGACTGACGGTTCAACGAGTCCCATCATCAACAACAGCGTGACACAGAACGACAGCGTCACTGCTGCCCCGACCATTGAGGACAATATACAGGTCAGGCTTCAGTAACCATTTATGATGTTCTGACAAATATCGTTGACATCCGATGCATCATTGCACTGGATCCCATCCTCGACCAGATCATTACTATAGTTCAGACGATATGACTCACGATGTCTCTCGATGCTGAACATGTTTGGTTGACCGTAAACATGACCTTTTAAGGTGTTTAACTCTTGCATGACGTTCGTTGAGCGTTCCATCACCCCATCCTTTCTCCGATTAGTTATCCAACGACAATTTCTTGTTGCTTATCTTGGTATCTGCAAGAGGAAAACGACTGCTCCCGGATACTTCGGGCCAGACATGAAAAGTCAATGCTCCAAGTGCAGCACACTGCTAACCTACCCTTTAGAGAAGATCCCATACTTCGACAACCACCAGAGTTTAAATTCTCGTCTTGACCAGAATTTTGCTGAAGTTGCAGATTTAATGTCGCAACTTATTTCGGTGGATACATATTCAGTGAACCGAGACGGTCGTGCTTTCTGCGGGGACACTCGCATCCACCATCATTACTCTGAGCAGTGATTCTGGTTACCGGTGACCTTTCGAAAACCTTGTGTCGAACATCGGAATACAACTCCCGTTCGCACACTGTGAATACTTTCACTGCAGTCCCTTCATCCAGCCCATCTGTCCTCCCCCTTATCAATTATAGTTCAGCAGCCAAGCTAAAACCGTCGTGGACACTTCCAGGCAGGCGCTCATCAAATCTCACGGGATGGTATCATACATGAGGTTACACAAGATTTTCAGTTCTTCAACCGGACATCTCCAACCCTGCATTGTCCGATGGCTGTTAATCAGTCGAGGACCTAACGAGTCGAAAGCGTTGCCCGAATCATCACGCTCCCATTTTAACAAATAAGCCAGCACAGCTATCCATTCAAGTGAATTCTGACAACGGCTTTGCTTCCGAAGCAGCCGTTTACAACCGTGACTAACAACCCGGTAGCACTAACCCACGACTCTGTCCGCAGTAGCATATAAAAATGTCACCGCAGCCAGTCAAGCCCAAGGCATCTGTACGCAGTTGCAACAGACAACCAACACTCGCTTCCGTCGGATATCTTGTTGGAAACGTCCGCCATTCCGGATGAGGAAACTATCACATTTCTGCTGTCTGTTTCTGAGATCTACACCAACCTCTGTCTAGACCGACCACCCTAGGCGCCCAATTTGTCATTTGCTACGGATGAGTGTCATACCAGAGTAAAGTTCTTGGGGAATGTCCTTTTTTTCAAAAATGGTATTCTTCGAGAATTTGTCCAAAAACTACAGTGCTTTATCGAGTTTTATTTTTTCTTGTCATATCGTTCTGAAACCGAATTTTGACGCACGTTTTTGACTGTCTCCCGGTCGATGTATTCCATTTTTATTAGTATTGGGATCATGTTACTATTAGTTTGGTATAAAACACCGTCTCGGCTAAAAAACAAAGTGTGGTACGTGTTCCTATATTCATATGCTAGTCATTTCCAGTTTACTTTACTTAGGTGATCCATAACATACATAAAGACGATTTTAAACTTAATACTGCTGTCTCCATAACGTTAAAACGGATTTTTCAGTTTCCTTATTCCACTGTCTACTATAAGCACGAGAAATGTTCAAATTTTCTTGATTTATTATGTAATGGAAATCCGTTCTAAGATAGTTGGCACAACGACTGTCGTTTATGGAATATGTTTTCAACGTGAGCTAAAAAATCCCTGGCTATTGTATTATTTCTACTTGAACAGGTCAGAAGTTGCGCTTTCACATCAGCTGGAAATATATGCGCCCAACTTTCGTCATTTTGCAAACTGCTTTACCAAAAAAGGTTAGCCTTCACCCACTTCTAAGTTTTTTTCTCATGCGTAATAAATGAAGTTTTTAACTTTGAGTGAAATTTCATACTCTCTATAGTCAGACACACGAGTGAACTACCAATTCCATACGAGATGGTTTGTCATTCTATGTCACCCTACACTTGAATACCGTCAGCTATACACCAAACATTTATCGAGACAGGGTGACCTCTAACTTGGGATTAAATACACATCTCAGCGGAGTATCAACATAATCCGTGTTAGTACGCCTTCAATTAACTAGGTGGAGTGACGAACGTTACCATTTCAGACCAGAACAAGGGAAGTAAAGTAACCATTGAAAAATACAAAAATTACACTAGAAAACAAATGGCTAAATACCGCATGCCATTAATGTACGATAGACGATTTATCCATATTCACCAGGTCCCCAAAGTTCATACTTCTTGTTTGTCAGCCTGGATAGTATTCAACAAGCTTAATTCTCCTGTGAAACAGCGAGTCCCTTTTGACCACTTGATTGTGCGTTACTCGTCCAAACTGGAGCTTTTGTTTATGTCTGTCATCGAGTCTGCTCAACAAAAGTTGTTTTGGTTCAGTGGATGACATGCTCTTTGGTTAATTCTTCCTGCCAATGAGGTTCCATATGAACAGCAAAATGCTTGAAATCTTTTGCAAAATGTTATCCGAATGTCTACATTAAATTACAAATGCATTCTTTTTGTAAAAATTGCCAACATCAACCCACATAACTATTTTTCATCAGTCGCTAACGTACTGTTCCTGCATGCAGTAGTGTTATCCGTAATCACTTATCTAAAATCTTACTTTATAGTGAAATGCCATTGCAATGCTGTTGTTGGTTTGGATTTGTTTAGGATGTTTTTATCACTCTTAGGTTCATTTGCACTCAACAAATCATCCCTTCTACCGTTTCGTGCTTTTAGAACAGAAGGGAAAGAGATTGGACCGCCAAACTGAAAGTATCCTACATCAGTAAAGGAGGTTCAGCTGTGAAAAAGTTGAACTTTTGCTGGATACGAAACAGTAATAGAGAAGCCATGGTCAAATGAGGCGAACGCACTACAATCTGGTTCATAAAACCATATTGGAAGCGGAGACGTTTAATATGTGGACTCAATCACTCATCCATCCCATTCTGTCATGTACAATTTAGTAAGCAGTCAAAAGTTTCCCATGAAGGAAGTTCACCTCACAGATCAGTTGGAAGATTTCATGTGAGAAAAAGGAACGGCTGAGTGATAAATCTCAAACGTGAAGTTTTAGGGCTCCTGACGTAGGTTTATACCCCAGCGTGTCATTTTGTCACATTTGAACATGAACAGAGAAGCCGGAAACGGTTTATTGCACAATTTATCTATCGAGCACCCTTCGCTGCATCTCATCTGGTACACACTGCAGTCTATGAGTTTATATAGCAACGTTCAGTGGGCATTGTGAAGCTAAACAGCAAAATCAACAACCATCCAAACACATGCACACTCATACACATCCATACACATCTTTTACCGGGACAATCTTGTACTGACGACCAAGTCATTTTGTACGGACTAGGCTAAAGCTAACTACTTAAATTTTTAAAAATTGCTGGGAGCATACGGCTTGCTTCCAAAACTTACGGGGTTCTTATATTTCAGTGCTCGTTGGGACTACATTACGATTGATGTTCACAAATTGGCCATTCTCAGGTTTTACTGGACAATGGTGGAACACAAACTAGTTTATCCATTACAGATGTTAGCGTGTCGTTTTACTCTGATCGGTTGCCGAAGTAAAACCAGCAAATGAACTGACGAACAAGACAAAGGCTCTGATGATGCTACATATCGGAAAGATGACTGCGTAACAAAAATGAGCGTGATGTTATCGATATAGGGAAATTTGGAGTAAGAGCAATGTTCGGAGCGAAACGACTAGAATCATAAAAATTCCCAAACACGTGAGCATTTTCCCGAAATTCACTATAAATAATTATACGGGCAGGCAAACAAACATCACGGATAAAAGTATCATCACCATCCCACAAACTGAGCACACCAATACAGCTGCTACTATGCAAATACAAGTCGATATACCACAAACTTGCGCGGCGGTCAGTAGACGTCCTTAAACTGCCTCATGAATTACTAGCCTACTAATGGGTTTGGAAATTTCTCGAGGCAGCAGAGAATTTCCAGAGCAACTAAGTAGAGAAAAAAATGCTTATTTTTCCATTTGATTTTATATTCACCAGTATGTGATCGCATACAACATGTACATGTTTATACTGACTGAAAAGACCAAGCTCATGTAATCTGTTAGATTATTTCGAAAGTCACATGTTTGTTTGTTAAGAAATCACTGCTTTTGAGTTCGGAGAAATAAACTGTAGAACCATGGAGCTTTCAGTTGTGCGTGGCTTACTGATCCTCGCACTGACAGCCATAATCATAGGAAAGCTAGGAAGAAAACGACGTAAAAGAATTGTCTATGCCATGTGCTATAAACTCTATGCAGACAGTGTCCATAGTCTGATGATAAATGTTGTGTTAATGTAAAATATCTTAAGGTCAAGTTTACTAATCCTAATCACGCCTTATTTTATAAACTCGGGATGGGCAATTGTTTGTTTTTCTTAGACATTTTCATAATTGGAATTCAAAGCGAAACGTTCCATTGTAGTTCTACGTAGAGAGGAAGATAATTGAAATTTTTCAGCCTAGTGTCCATTGCCAAAAACTGAGGGTCAGTTAGAAGCTAATTCCGGAGGATGAGAAATACTTGCACAGTGGATCAGCTGAAGGAAAAAAAGGGGCACATTGAGAACACTGGCATTGTTAAGGATACGCATCCACGAGGTTCAGTGTATAAACTCAGGTTCTGACGAGGATGGGCACTACCGGTGTAAACTTATAAGAGCAAACTTCAACCACACTGCTTTTGCTCGAAGTATAGTAGCCAATAAACTTGGTTGAAGATCGTTTGTGAACATTAGATTAACGTGTTTACAGATCACAATCAACATAGCGCATCGCTTATGAATGAATAGTTGAGCAAACAATACTAACTTCATTCTCCCAACCATTGGGCGACTTGAAGTCGGGTGTTTGACAACCGCTATTACTAAACGGTTGGTTCTAGCCAATTATTTGAAACATCCTGCTGTTAAAGCTTATTACAAGTACTGGAATGTAAAAAGACTATAGGGAAAAATGCTGTAAACAATGGGTTAACAGCGCCAGGTAATCACTCAGTAATGATACTTGATAATATTGTTTCATTAAGTAGATTGAAGTTTCTTCCGGTTGATTGCGTTTTGCATGCAAGTTAGTTGTGAATTCGTATTTCAAAATACCAGTAACAGGTAGTACATATAAGAGATACAAACAGACTAGTCATTGATACGATCCAGTTTTGAGGTACTTCCAAGGGAGAGTATAAAATATATGCTCAAAACTGTACAATCTGCCAGTACAGACTATAATACGAATGTGTATTAAAGTGCCATCATTTCCAAAGATTTAATTTCGGCACATAAAGCAAAATTTAAGCGAGGGAAGCCTTCAATCGCAGAAAACTGCAAACCGCTTTAAGCATCATCTGCAGTTCTTAACGCATATCTAAGTACATGAAGACTTTCCACATCAATTACTCCCGTTCAATGAGTAAGCAATGATTACTGAGTTTCTACTCAACACATCTTATTTAGGTTATCTTTGGCAGTTGTATTCGTTTTGCCTTCATGGATTCTATTTTACAACTTTCACACAGTCTACTTGTCCAAAATCTGTCAGTCATCCCTGCATATTATCATGTCTATGTACTTGCTAATTCACCTGAACATCAAGATGTATTTTGTGAGTGAACAAAACCCCCATACCCAATTTGTAAAACACCATATTACCAGCGTTTATTGCCGTTTACTGCCATGAGATAGCGGTTGCGTTTTTCCATATCTCAACATTTTGAGCATGGAGTTTAAAGCTCATTTTGACGGACTGTGGCTAGTTGACGAATGTTATTGTCTTTCAGACAACGAAATTTTAGAATTTCTTCTTAGGTATTCGTGATTAGTATCACAGTAGACAAAACAAGGTGTCGTGCTTAGTACCGATATGATGGATTTAATGTTGGACAAAGAAGCGCCATCAAAAGGAGGGTAATACTCATCGTCAGTAACAGCACTGCATCATTCAATATAATCTATTGTTATTGTATCTTCTCATTGCCCCTTTATGTTTAGTCGGACTTCAGACTTGTCGTCGGTGTTATTCTAATCAGATCATTTAAGTGCGCGATCCAGCGTTTCAGTTATGTTCCGAATACAAAAATTACGTCGCCACTTAATTAGTGCTATAGAATAAATTTTATGGATAAGTCAACCGTTGTTTTGTCTGTTACTCATTGAACTCTTGTTTTTGCACATCTTTCCTAGGTTATTTGTACTGAAGAATTCCTGCCTAATGTATAATTACTTAGGATACAAGGATTTTCTATTGTCACACCTGTCGGTTATGATGGACGAAAATTTACGAGGGCTCACAAGTTAAATAACAAACGATAAATAGTAAGCTCAGTTTCACTCTCACTTTGACAGCTTCGTCGTTCCTAGTTGCGAGAATGTTTCTATTCGTGTATGCTTTATAACCGTAAATATATCATATACAACTTGGCTTCAAAATGGTAATGCAAGCAGAAAATGAGCATTTTCTTTAAACTACAAAATATCCGCACCAAACTTAATACGAATCAGGTCAAACAGTTTAGGCGTCCTGTTCAACATGCTATCAATGAATGGACTGAGCAGATAACAGTGTTCACAACATGTTATAATACTCACCTTATTTACATCATTCCCCCCACCACTTAGTGGAAATGGGATTCGACGCGTCAGTTCAGACAATGACCATGGCAAACTTCATGTGACTTCTGTTAATGTGAGTTTGATTACAACACTGTTGGGTAAGACAACATGAAGTGTCAAACTATGAGTATTAAAACGTGTTCGTAACGTTGTGTTCTTTTCAATTCATTCATTTTCTTTCAGATTCCTTACAGATAACCTCAAAATCGAAGTTCATAGGAATCTGACCATCGAGTAGATTTCGTTAAAGCCTTTCATGTTATCTGCAAGACCGTGAACAAACACGCTCTAGCGCTTTTTCAAACGTTTGTTATAAACCGCATGAAACCATCGTTATGCGCTCAATAAAAGTTGATAATGAATTTACCTTGGCAATACATTACGCAGATTAAATGTTGTTTTCATTTTTATTTCTTCATCCTCATTCTGTTTCCATCTTACATATATATCCACATTTGTATCTACTATCACTGACCTTGATCACGTGACTCAGTAAAAGTTGTCCGCTTTAAAGTTTTTATCCCTAGGCTGTCATACGTCCAAATGTGTGTGCTCCATTTAACGTAAGCAATCGAAAACAGCAAACGAAATTGTGCTTAGGCATTCATATTTTACCATCGTCTTTGCGTTCTTCAAACACTGAAGTAATGCTGAGCGGACAATTTCCATCAAATTAATGTGACATAATCGCACTTTTTCCTCTGAAATTGACAACATTGTTGGTGCGTCGACGGTTGACATTATTTGATTAACTCATTCACCAGTTTTTCGGGTATGTAGTTTGTATCCGATCTGATGGTGTTGTGTTCGTGACTGACGGGAATGAATCAAAATGTTAATACTTCACAACATATCCTCTTCCTGCATTGAAAAAGTGGATCTGAGTGTTTGGGTTATTTTCGCACAGTCCAAGTTTTGCACATTTTCTTCATTTAAAGGAAGTCATGATGTGTGAGTAGTATTCTTTATTTTCCAACATTCAGGATCTCACTCATCATTAGTGTCCTTGATTTTCCCATGCGTAAACAATAAACTGGATGTGAATGTTTGTTTTCCATTAGCTATGTAAGCATGTTTTCATGAATGTGTGCAGGCAAGTGGTTATATGCCATTGTTTTAATGATCTACAATGGTGGTGAAGCAGGTCTGTATACAGTTTAATTTCGGTTTTTGCTTGCTAATAATGTATCAGTTTTAGCAGCTGGCCTTCCTCTGGTACAAAGATTCGTTACAAATTGTGTTAATATTTTCGGCTCAACTGTTGTCTGATTGAATTTGATGAATGAGATTTTGTGAGCCCATCATATAAATTAGTTTTTATGCGTCGTAGGCACTCGTTTGACCGAACTAAATGACTGTAACGTGTCATGTCTTTTTATCTCATGTGATTAATTTGTATGCGAACTAGAATCTGGCCAAATAAAGTCACATCAAGAAAATGTTTCATACACCTCGAAGGGTTGATGTTTACCCAACCAAATCATCACAAGTTTGAAACCGATAAACTGCGGGAAGTGGTGTTGTTGTGAAGTCTTCGAAACAGCCAAGTCGGTTAAGCTGTTTGTGAGAACTTTACTGATGTGGTGAAAACAACACTTCGAAGTAGCTAAATGATTTTCCTTGTGAGGCGTAACTATCAGTTTTGCAGGTAGATACCTTAGTAAGGGTTGAAACAGCTGGCAACAAATATATTTTGGACGATAGATATGGGAATTATATGACTGATATGTCTAACGTACTGCTGAAATATTAGCAGGTAGCCGAATGGTCAGCATCGCATCTCTTAGTTGGTAATAAATTATCTTTAATCAAGCGAAAAAAGGCGTTATTTTCCCGGTATTCGCTTGCATTAAGCCAAATTATTTTTTTATCACTATCCCTATTAGTTTTATCTTCAAGCACCATAGAAACACCAAAATTCAAATCACTCCATAGTAACAAACCTAGGATTAGATAAGATTGAGAAAACTGGCAGAGATTAGACAGCGAAAAGACAAAACTGTGATTGTAAATAATAGATATCTGATAGTGTGACCTAACATCCTAGCTCACTACCTGATTGATTAGTAGCTAAATAAACTCCCTATGTTGTATCTGGACCACACTGTCGTTTGAAAAATAACTACACCTACCTACTGCAAAACGTTCGCAGTCCTATTAGCTGGATGGTATATCAGACTTGCTGGTGACTACGGGAAAATCATGCTGCTGTCTGTTTAGAATTGTTACTGTTGGTCGTTCGTGCGAGGGTGATCTGGTCAAGTTTGCATTGGTCGGCTTCTACAATGGTCGAACTGAGTCGAAGTTCAAGTTGTCCACGATGATAATCAATAATTCCCACTGCAAGCATGCCAAACTAACAAGTGTTCGTCTCACGAGCTGCTCGAAAGTGGCCCTGATTGTTAGTGCCCTTGAATCGTAAGCAGAATCAGAGAAAAGCAGACGGATTCATTATTAGTGTGCAGTAATCCTATTTCGCTAGAGGAAGTTTTCTGTGAAGATATCCGGAGCTAACAACGTCGTCTTACTGATAGAATTAATCATGGACCAAAATTTTGAACGTTGTAGTGGGATGTGAACATTTTGGTGCCACACACAAAAGCTTACAGGGAAGACTGGAGATAGGTTTTGCACCAATGGCACGGACCTAAAATAGAGTGACACTGTACAAAATCCTCAGTATACTCTCAGGCAAGTTTCTCATGGTTTGAAAAGTAAACTTTATTGTTAGAGCGTTGGCCAAAAACACTTCTTGTCATCTGGACTGTGTTTTGGTTAGTAGCAAGCTGTGGCACCTGATGGCGAACAGGCAATAGCACTATGTCGCTGTATGTCGTTTTTGGGGTTCAAGGCTGACTTCGTATGGACAGGTATCAGTGACCAGGCTCCTGATATAAGCGTTTGTCTCTGGTCATCGGTAACTTTGTTCAACAAAGCAATGGATATCGTTTAACACCAGCCCACCAGGGAGAGGGGTTATGGCTAATCAATGCCCACAGCACACTATGTCACCTTTTTCTGGTTGTAGCTTTATTCCATGTTAACATACGGCGCAGAAATTTCTTCTTTGCTTATAATCGTCTTCCATTTTTGTGTACCAGCGACAATGTCCTATGGCACAGCACGGTATATGTGCGTGGCTTTTCTCGTGACACGGGGGTTAGCCTGTATTATGATATGACTAGCCTCTTGAATAGCAGACCAAGAACACTTGTTAGATTTGTTTGCCCATCTTATCAGCAATAACACAGTCGTACACTAATATCGTGTTACACTAACGCTGAATTGTCGCCGGCGTTGTCTATGAAACCGGGCTGCTTGGACGGATAATATGATATAGGTGTGATGCTCAAAGGTGGTGTGAAATGGTGGCTAAACATCTGTACGATCTTCGATCCACTCAGACCAAAATCAAGCCTTTCCCTTGCATCTTTCCGTACACCTTCCGCTTCTTGTAGCGAAAGCTGAAAGTGTATCGTCTACAACCATCTTCAGCGCGGCTGCGATTGATAACGTACGCTTCAACGAAGAAAACAGCATTCCACTTAACGACGCACTCTCAGACTAAGTAAAACCCTTTCGTTTACTTGAGTCCCAGTCTAGTAGTACACCGCTCAGGCCACTACAAGTAGTTGACTTTCAGTGACAACATTCTGAACAAAACGTGAAAAGTCCGGCTGATTACCCACGGTCGGCCGTGGATTGTCTTGATTCCTTGGTCTCTTCACATTTGTCACGAGTCAGCATCGAGCCAGGTTCAATATATCCCTATTGAGTTCAAATGTGAATTCAAAAGACTGCAGTTATTTAACTTGAAAGTTGCACTTTACTGGTTTTCTTGGCACATTGGTCCCTAGAAAGCGTCGAAGTACTTTTAGTAACAGTTGATATTGTTGCTCTCTAGTTTTACCAAACACGACTGCAAATTCTTGTTGCACAAAAACCTCACATACTTAGTCGTTGCTCCCTTAAATAACGCAATCAAAAACGTTTACAGACACCTACAGACCAAACAGGGGAAATCACAGTAAAAAGGTGTCGGATTGCGTACAGATCGTTGTCACTTGTTTTGACTCGTGTGTGATAAAACAATGAAAATACGTGTTGGTGAGTTCGGTTTTTGAAAAGTTTATTATGGAACATCGACTGCATATAATCCCTTGGTGGTACTTTGGTTTTAACGGCAACCCAGGGCTAAAAGCTAGTATGCATTATTGAGCACAGTGGAAAAATAAATATGCAAGGTTTATCGAAAGGAAGATGTCTTTATAATAAGTTTTTGTCCTTAACCTATGGATACGGAAAGACTGCTTTCTAGAACGAAACAGATTGACAAATGTGAGTGACACCTTCGTCTTAGAAACGAAAACATGTCACATTGTGTCTTTAGTCTGGCTGCGCCACTTGTAGACTGTGACGTGATGTTATATAGCTGTTTTTCAAAAGCACTAGTCGGCATATAATATTTCTCAGTTTTGTCGCTTTGTTACTGATCCGTGTCAAATTTACATCACTATGTAATATTAATATTTAATTCCGTTGAAACGTTGGAGAATGCTTTACATAGTATATGGCTGGACGTTTGATTTCGTTCAGCGAGAACCACCTGAAGATAGGTAAATTCATTTTTATAATCTACCGATGAGCCACACCGAGAGTGTTGTAATTACCACAGCCCATGGGGTGGTAGAAGAAATAATGATTATATGTGGTAGCACAAATGAACCACATACTAATTCCGTTTCTTTTCAACTGGAATTTCCTGGAAAAGAGTAAAAACCAACCAAATTAATGGAACTGGCAAGTACTCACAAAATGACCAAGAGTAAACAGTGGATCTAGAAAATGTTGAGACCGCCTGCAATCATTTGTTTTAGAAACAGCTTACGAAAAATACGTTTGTAATTAACGCTACAATACAGCTCAAAAATAATTGTGAAACCTTTCAGATATTTAATCCTGCACTGTTACTGTAACAAACATATGTAAATACATACACCTTACACAGGGAAATTCATTAATTCGTATGCGTTTTAAAGCTCACCAATTGTATTAAACGAAACACAACACATGAGACGGATCACACTCTAATTAAGGGGGGTGGGAGTGTTGGTGAATGTGTGGCATTATCACTCGTGCCTGCCATGAGACATGCATTCGACGGTGTCAGGTGGTTCACGCCTGTTTGGGTTTCAAGTGAGTGTGGAATAGTTGGCCAAGAGAGATTTAGGGTTTTCACTAACTGTTTTTGGGCATACAGTCAGGGGTTGTAGAGTCTGATGGCAATTGCCTCGGCCGTTGCTAACAGTCGCAATCTGACAGCTCTGGAGAGGGTTTGACCGACCATGTAGATGACGCGAAAGGCCTCATCTGGCTCAATTTGATGACCAGTGTCAATTAGATGAGAACCAATTGCACTGGAAGTAGGCCTTATCGAACCGTTGCGAAGCCATTTTGGGAGATGTTCACGAATCCTTTCTGATAGCCGCCTTGTGGTTCTCCCAACGTACCCAGCTTGACAACAACATGTGAAAGAATAAACACAAAAAGACGAAGAAAACCTACGCTAGCTATCTTTGAGGTGTGGCACCAGCACCGGGCAGGTATTGAACGATACGATGACTCGTGCTGCATTACATACTCGGCGGGTAATAATTTCACTGGTAGGTGCTCCTTTGTATGATATGACATGTATGTGTGGCATGACTGAATCACTTCAACTGTAACCAAACAGCTGACGTGAAGGTCACTGTCACACTTACTAATAGCGCGTCATGATCATTACTGTCTTTTCCTAGACACTGTTACGGATTATGCATAGGTTATCTGTTCTAGCCAGTCCTATACAGATAATCCCATAAGAAGTTTGGATAATTTAATACCGCTTGTTCCTACACTTACTTTAACTCGAAATGGTCCACTCAGAAAAGCGGATACGTATCACACATCATTAACTTATGTTCTGATTATCAACGGTCCTGGTTTCATACCTTCGGCAATCAAGCAATTCATAGCAATAGGATGGCAATTCGGAATAAAACATGAACCTTTGCGTCTTTTAAGAATGAATTGTGTATATTGACTATCTGAAGTTATTTGAGTAAAGTCAGCTCACGGCATCTTAACAAAATTTATGATATTTCTAATGAACAATCTATATTCAAGACATTAACTGATGACCTACGATAAACTCTAGCATAACATTAGTTGTCAAGCATATCAGCGCAGTAAAACAGCTGGTTCATTGTAACAATGACATAGGCCTGAAAAGTCACAACAGTGCACTCAGTTTAACTATTACGACACAAACAACGTTGATATCTTTTGTGATAATTGTTGAAAATTCTCAATCTTACAAGTATGGCTAATCACTCAGTTCATTATAAGGACAGACAAAACAAAGCTACGTTCATCTTACATTATCTTAGGTATCCCAGGAACTGGTGACAATCGGTCATCGGTTTTTAATACGGAAACCAAACGGTGCATAGGTAGCAACGGAACTTGTCACAATAATTGGGCTCATCTGTTTTTGAATAAACAGGAAGTATAAATATTAAACAATGGTTTTTAAAACAGTGAACTGGTATTGTACTAACAAAATGGGATAAATCCTTCTTGTTTACTGTTTGGCGCACATTGTAAACATTCGATAAGGAAGATATCAGGCAAAAACCTCAAAACTCGGTCATAATTTCCCATTCTTTATCACCAGAATTTTATAGACTCCCAAAAATTGGAACAAAACATAGAGCATAAAAACATAATTCGGGAAAATGATCAAAATACGCTTCAGTATCCAAGTTAAATTAGTCAACTAGTTATTGGTAAAACGTAAACTTGACAATGAGACGAAAACAACCGGTTGTGAACGAAAGCAAACTAAACGCACTCCATTTTCGACTACATTTAATATGTCATAAATGATGTGTGAGACATACATTGACATGTCTAATCATTTAGTTTGTTATTACTGTTTTGGTCAATTGGGGTAAATGTGATCAGCAGACATATGCTCGTCTATACCCAAACGACATAAAATCCAAATGACTACTTCAAAATCAAGGTGCAGTATATTTTGCTTCACAGTAAATTTATAAGTTGTTTTTCAGCGAAGTCTATGCAGAATAAGCTAACAAGCATAAAACGTCGTATATTGTACACAGCTATCCAGAGAAACAATGAAGGTTTAATTTTAACTATTCATGGATATCTGAAGAAAGTCTGTCCTTAATCCTGAAATTCGTGTCTCATTCACAAACGGTTACCACATTATCTGAAAGCATTTCCTTGTACAAATTACCATTTAGTACGCTATTCTCATCACAGGAAACAATGATAAACTCGTTAGCATTTAAGCAACCACCTGTTTGAATTGCCACAATGTTACTTTGTCCACTTACCTTTTCATGCTATTATCCATACACGGTTGCATGAGGTCCGAAATCCCACCTGAACTGACGTTCGCGAATGAAACAGTTATCTTTGTCTACTTCATCATTTTGAAAGCTAACTACCCTAGCATATCAAATTGCATACCATGCGTGGCAAATCGCCTTATGTAACCCATAAATGAACGCGGAAATCAACGTAAAGGCGAAGTGAATAAGGTTCATTTGTACATAAAAGCCACATCAATCAAATGAGTTATGAGGGTTAAAGTATCATATCCAATTGCTTCAGCTAAAAAGTAACAGATCCATCAATTACGAGTCAGATGTACTACATAATTTATACAAAGACAGACAACCTGGCAGGCTTCAGCTGAAATCCAGACGTAACCACAAAAATAACGGGATTTCATTCAGCCTGTGACGAATGTGAAGAGTACGATCGAACGGAACGTAAAACCTGCGATATTCTAATCTTACCCAGTTAGTATTTTTCTCGATGCTCGCCATCAATGTGGTAGCTAACCATTCAAATAGATGCTATTGTGTCAGGGTGGATTAATTACGTCTAACTCATTCTCGACTCATACTTGTTACACGTCTCATATCCTGTTTATACAAAGGCCAAGTCCACTTTGTTTACGTGAGAAGCATCAGAGTAATTAGTCTATCACTCAGGATAATGTTCTGCCCCTGAATGTGTGATTATAACACGAAGCTCGTGGTTACTGTAGTGATCGCCGACGACTCCCAAAAGTGGGTTTTTCTATCTCCCCACAAAATGCTGCCCTTTGGATGATAACTTCAGGTCCCGCAAATTCCCAATAAGTCAGCACACCTCGATTATCCACATGCTCCACGAATTTCTGGTATCCACTCACACGTCCAACTTTCATAACGGATTCTCAACATACGAACTCGTTCAATCGTAATGACTCAACCCCGAATTCCCAGACCTTATTCGTCAATATAACCTGAACAGTCATTCAGTACGTGCACAATGACCTGCTGAAAATTCAAACATTCACCATCGCCACTGCCAGACTCAGAGTTAACAAGATCATCTCAATTTAACTATCTTAAATACGGGTCACCGCTCTTCATAGGTCATCCAGAAGATTTCATCCTGAAAATACCAGTCCCGTAATCAGTACTGGCGAGTGCTCTGTTGTTCACGCAATCCCAAATTATACTTCCGCCACGATTCAAATGGCCAACAGGTGTAATCATGGTCCACAAATACCTGACAGTCGACGGAAAAATTGGCCACTGGTGCTAATCGGTATCACGGACCTAACAGTGCCAAACAACCCCTTGACTGCCCATTCGTTGCCAGATTGTCAGCGGCATAATACGTGCTACCCTCGACAAAATGTAGACAAATCTGTCACAACAATAGTGAACAGTTACGGTGAAATCAAGAAATACCTCAGAGGGTCAGCGTCCATCATACCTATGGGTAATTAGCACTTCGCTTTGCACACTTTGAGGCGCCGCCATGAACCATACGCAATTCACTTACGCGCTTCCTGTTATATACCCCTTTGTAGACAATAGGACTTTAGTATCATCCATTATCTATCATTAGAGGTCTAAGGAAGCCAAAAGTCTAGATAACTTTCTGTCATTGTCAGGTAGCCTATTTTCAACCGACCTTAGGCATTAATCATGTTTTTCAATGTATTTCACATAGACCAAGAGGCAACCGACATGTCCAGATGCCACCTCATTTTGTCAACGTTGGTTGAATCCTTTTCCGGATTAGGGAATCATCAGATGCGAAGCTAAAGAGTGCCTGTGCATAATCTTCATTACAATTGGCTTGCACAGCATGACTTGTGATTAGACTCACACATCACTTATCTAGTACCAACCCTAAAGAAGAAGATCAGGAAACGTGGGAGTTAAAGGCTTTATGATCCAGCCAGCAAATGCTGGTAAGTCAGGTGGTAGGCTAGTAGGATTGCGTCTTCAACTTCAAACCCAAAAGTGACATTTCAGTTACATCCACAAGAATCACCCAACACCACCGATAATGCATTGCAGTCCACAGAACCGAACACCTTGATGAAATTAACAGAAAAATTGTACAACTGTTGTTTGTGTTCACGGCAATTGTCCTAGATCTTTCAAGCAGCGAACTTCGTGTCAGTCGTATTGCGACTTATCCGGATTCCAAATCATCCTAAATTTCCACTTCCAGCTGATAGAACACAGTTCTTGTTAGAACCGTTCAGGAACAAAACTGCAGACTGATAACCCAAAAACTATCGGGGTTTTGCTGGTTTTTCTTATATCTTAACATTAGGGCTGCCGTGAATCCTTGTGGCAGTGGTTCCTGCTATCAGCTAGAGTGAACCATCAGCGAGAAAGAACGTTCCCAAACTGGGTCACCATGCTTTAAGAGTTTTTCTGGTAGCTCATCTTCAACGACAACCCATTAATTTCGAAGATGTTTCAGAGTTGCACGAACCCCTATCAAATCCGGGCCAAAGACAAGTGAAACATTTTCGTGCCCTATTATTTGCAGCCCCCCATTCAACATTAAACAGTCCGTATAATAAGTCTGGGTGCCAAGTTGGTTAGATGATTGAGGTAGTACAGTTATTTTCAACGAATAATCAGGTAGATCAAACGGATGAGATGGTAACCGATCTAGGCGAATCCTAGATTTCTTCATTAGTGGGTCAACTCGCCTTGCCTACTCCAACAGTTGTACTTGATTCCGCGAAGTTTTTCTACGATTTGCAGTTGAGCGTTTCGAAATACTGCCCCATTGCTTAGGTCTATTTTGGAAGCAACGAAAGCCTCATTCTTCTTATTCAGCAGGCTCTATAAATCAATATAGGTAAGCGTTCCGGGCGCTGGATGTCTAATCTGTCATCATGTATAGGAGCACATACGAGCGTCCTGAGGCTAACGCGAATTGCAGTTTGAAATACCGAACCCGGTTTTTAATTCCGTACTAGATCAACATAGAGTTTTGAACCTGACGGAATGGTCTACAATAAGCTGGCTGACATATACAAATAAGTAACATGATCCTGATCTTCCCGTAGACCGTGCCACACTCAATCTAATGAGTTACTGGCCTCCTACGTACGTCACGAAGGTCGCGGTGACTGGTGATCACGTAATCAAGTACACTGTGATGACCGCCTCGTGGTTACGTCTAAGTGGGGATTTCAGTCTCATCCAACTTGAATCGGGTTTTTGTGATAAACACCCCGTGCACATCAAACATGTGGAGTAGACGGTCACCGTTCCCAATGACTCAATCAGGGAACGCTCAACCCGAGGATGAGGCAGTATCCAGCGAGCAGCATACCATAAACCTAGTCTTATATATCTTCGGTATGACACAGTTGTCACAAATATTAGGAGAGGATGCACACTTACCGCGATTCAGTCGAAAGCGTATCGATGTGACTCGAGTTCTAGACTGCATGGATGGACTGTTTTCAGATAACTGATACTGTCATCAGATATGATAAAGACAGTGCTGCCGCAGATATTCTCCCGGGTATTTTTTAAACTAGAAGACGTACCCAGCGCCTTGCCCCGGAGATCATCTTGACTTGCGATCCTTTTCTATGGGAACCTGAAATATTGATAGCATCTCAACTCCACCGTGGTCAGTAGGGTGGAGCATTTCAAATTGTCTGTACGGTATTCCATGTACAGACGGAAAACAGTCAGCATCCAACAACAAGCTTTCTTGAACTCCGTGAATTAACAGCTTGATCTGCAAAGCAAAAGGCTATAGTGTTTTCTTATGGAATTCTACTCAGAGCTGTTGATACAATAACCTGACCTACAAATAAACGGGATATTGAGTATCCTTAGGAGACGTTGCTAGAAAACAAAGACTGATAATTCTGACTCATTCGGCAGCGTAGGTCAATCCTAACCAGAGGATGCTGCTGCGCTCAGCAAATTTACTGTAAACATTAAGATTCTGAAACCTAGCGCGAGCTTTTTTGAACGTAAATGTAAATATGCTGACGGTCACCATTCGGCAATCGCAGTTTTCTTCGTTTGAGTATGCCTGTCTCAACCCCCTTCTTCTGACCATGAAAAGACGACAGTGTTGCACTTATGAATATAGTTTTGCCGTATACACAAAAGCTAACACCTTAGTGTCTAACCACTCTCACGCAAACGTTAGTAGAGCATACAAACCTTTGGGTATACATTTTTGTCTAGTTGTTCCACTCTAATCTATCTGACACGGTTGATTACGATAGATCTGAAGTCCTGGTCAGTGTAGTACTCTGGAACAAATCAGCGCATAAGCCTGATTGACACACTAAGGTAACAGGAATGGACAGTACTCAAGTCAATTTTCAAGAGTTTGCACACATGCACCTGTCGTCCAAAGCCGTGCATCGAGGTTGATTTTAATTATCAACACTCATATATGGTTTACAAGATTAACGTTGATGGATTTTTGCGTCAAACCTGTGTCAAACCTCACTGTGTAATTCAGATGCGTGTACTTTCTGTAATATTACTAAAATATATTATGCAAAGAGTGGCTAGTATGCAACTCAACTGTGCCAGAAATGATTGTGTATTTTAGGATTTGTTGAACTAAATAGCAAAACATGATAATATAAAACATGCCCCGCTGGCATTTCAGATACCCGTTCACAATTTGTAACTATCTATTCCAGCGTGCTTCGAGTGAATGCAGTTGACTGTTCAAGGTGGCTAATATAGACGATAGTATTTGAAAAATAAACCTTGTCCTTTGAGCCGTTAATACGATTACAGTTAACGATCAGATAAGAAGCATTAGGCGGCAGCTGTAAACGTCTGGTTTTCTCCAGCTGGATTACAGCTGGTCTCATGAGCCAAAACAACATTAGTTCTTTGATAAGTAATCAAATCAGGTTGGTGTCTATTGATCATGACCCCGTGTATTTTATTACAGAATGCATCATTATTTATTCTCTGAATAAATCTTCCGTTGTCTGTTGCACCTGTGTGTGAAATCTTTCGTAGACAGTTTGTATTTGATCGCCGATCTACACCTGGCACTTTCGTAAGCGATCTATTCGACTACCCATAGTTCGCATGTTTGTTTTATGAATGGTTGCAAAATGCTGTGTTATTCTCTGACGATCCTCTTATACCATAATATCTCCTGTGGATTATAAGCCATAAATGATTGTTAAAGAGTTGAACACGATTATTGCGAGTAAAAATGACAATTGGCTGAAATGCGAATACAGCTCTCGAGACGCGTAAATCACATAAGCAATCGAAATTGCGATGTAAGTCAGAGCACTTCATTTCGACCGGTTAAATTTGTTGAGCTCTGCCCAGTTTCACATGACCTGAGAGCGACTATTTCATACACACACAAAATACCAGCGATCAGTGTATTAAACATTAACAAATCACTGTTTCATTTATTCAGATTGATTGGTTCCCTTGCTCATATCATAGAAAACAACGGAGAGATGCTCACTCGTGTTTTGAATTTTACGGATAATGGACAGTCGACTCACAAGCTTTAATCTTCTCCACTTTTCGACAGTCATTTTCAACGGAATGTCCGCAGTTATTGAATCTCTAATGACTGTCTTATGAAGTTTCTTCTTCAAGCAGTATACTGGTCCGATTATCCAACAGGCACCTTTCTGATGTAAGCAATCAAACCTGTCCGTTCCGCGAATACACCACTGCTCAACTATTAACGCAAACAGGCGTCAGTGAAAGTTGTTTAGATGCAAGTGGTTCAATACTAGTACAGATTATTTGTCCGTTGTCTGCGTATAAAACTAGAGAGCTAAACGTTGCAGCTACGAGGTAAAATGAGTATAGGCAAATAAAGGTACTGGCTTCGTGCTGGACTTGATGGACGAAAGATAAATTTCTGTCCTAGCTAAAGCTATAGTCAAATTCACCGCTCCTATGCACGCATGACTAAGACTTGTTCCCTGTCAGACCACGAAACACATTCGGAAGTCTACCGTGTAATTTGAGCCTGATTGCCTGAATGTACCTTGATCATTTACAAAAAACTGTGAATAAAAGGCGTAACGGCTACGGAAGTGTTATCTGTTAAAGCGTCATGAAAAGTTCTTCGTGGTTCAAACAATCAATCGATCGGTTTTTGGCTCCTAAAGTATGCGACATAGTTCAACAGTAAATCGGCCGCCAGATTAGGTCAAAGTGAAACACTATATATTTTGTCAGAAGCATTTGTTTCCATACCTCTCAGTTCTTGGAAGAGAGCTCTACCTTTTTTATCGAAAGGGCTCTGTAATAACGAAAGAGCCTACGAAAAGCTGACAAGTTGAAATGGTCGTGTATGGCATTACAAAGATATTTTATCCAACTTTTGTCAAAATGAACTGACTGATTATTTTTTTTGTTCTCTACTCACATAGTTGCTTGCTCTGTTACGTGATAAACAACCCCATGCACCTTTTCACATAATCTTTCGGGGTAAAACCTGAGCCAACTGAAACACTTAGAAGCGCTAACTTACATAAACGATTCAACTTTTTTAACACACTATTTTGGAGGATTTATTTATATATATCTTAAAATCGCCTTCACTATATACAAAAGTTTTATCTTGCAACAAAACAACCTAGACTGTTACTGATGAGTAGTCGGGGAGTTGGTTTATTTCAATTTGAACATCACCCACAATTGATCGCAGCTGTCGCATTCCCATATATGATATACACTACTGACGAGCTGTAATGAGAGTGAAACTCGATTCTAGTGCTTCTTTTCGAAAGGGACCGACTGGATAGTCTATGGGAATTCGACAGCTGCGAACAATTGTGGATGATGTTTGAATTGAAATAAACCAAATCCCCGACTACTCATCAGTAATCTAAAATATCGCTCAGCAGGTTTAATGAGATCGGAGATATCGACCTGTTTAGGAAGTTCTAATCGCGGGGTTATCGATTGGAGTTAACAGGACAGTTACTGTTTCTCCATTTCGAGGCGATCGGGCAACCTGATCATTATTCACAAGCGAAAGTGGTTGAGCGTTCACGTATGATAATTCGGTCGTGCCTAATGCGCAGTGGTAAACACGGTTGCCTCATGAACAACGTGACCGTGGTTCAAGTCCCGACAGTGACGATGATATGCACTACTGACGAGCTCTAATGAGAGCGAAACTCGAGTCTAGTGCTTGTGTTCGAAAGGGGCCTACTTGAACGTCTATGGGAATGCGACATCTGCGATCAATTGTGAGTGATGTTTAAATTGAAATAAACCAAGACCGTAACAATTTTGATTCTTTGAATTAGAGAAACGTGAATATACGTTTGACTTGGACCACAATAAACGAGTTCAAATGATGAGCGTGTATGCATTTATAAAAATTCCCGATCAATTAAAAATCACATGGCTTGACAAACAAATTTACGACTACTTCTCGCCGGGTCAATACAACTGAAAAAGGTATTTAGAAAAAGAGCCAAGATGATTCAATGGTTACAATCGAAATTCAGGCAATCATACACGTAACAGTACACAAAGTTGTCGTCGGTCACGGTTCTCCACACAGAACAGATATGCGTCCCATGAGTGAGATCTGTTGTTTTTGTTGTGTATATGGGTCAGAGGGAAGTAGGAACCACTCTAGACCATGGATCAGCAAGATCTAAACGAATTGTTTCAAGAGAGAGATCACTAGGTCAAGTAATCTTATCGTGGTTAATTGGACAGTTGACAGAAAACTATTGTTTGACCAACTTTGGTTGATTGACTTCAACCTTCTACACGGCCCGAAATGTTTTCGATAAGTCTACATGATGAATGCATATGACAGGACCCTTTGATTCAGGCCCGGTGATATTGTTTAATCCGTTCTGAAAGAAGTCTAGTTGTTCGACCGATATACTTAGCTGTATAGAGCAACCAGTTAAAGAATACACAACCGTCGACTGGTCATGGAACTTTTTCATGTAATGCTGGTTGTGTGATTGCTACAACTTTGATATTTCCTGTGTTGATCAGATGAGGAATTACCAAAAGCAAAGTAAGCATTATCCATATGCATAAGTTAACAAGCATTCAATCACCCAAATGATGTGCTGAAAGTATAACGAATTTTGTTTTTCAACACACTAAGTATTATAACCTTGATTGTCAGTGTTGTCACTCGCTCAGCTTTGATAAAAGTTATATGAATTTTTGTACTAATGGTTTGAATTAGTAGTGAAACCATAAGATTGTGAGCTTCAGTTTGTATAGATTAACAAGAGGAGTTAACCTGTTTTACAGTCATTCTCTCTTTGGACCCTCAAGATGTACGTTCCTTGGAGTCACTGTAAGTACTATGCACTTGGATGTGTGGGTACAGCGTGATCGCATTATGTGAACAAGAGAATGAGTGGGTTACGCCTACATGTAGATTATAACCGCTATCACCATATAGTTTGTCATCAAACTGCTTACATTTTGTAAAATGTGGCTTGATACTAAGTTTATTGAGAAAAATGTGCGTAGGATGTCTCCATATTGGAGAATAAACTTTGCAAATCTGTTCATGAACCTGTGTTTTTTTTCTCAAAATATCAAGGAAACTAAAATGCTTGGAAGATTGGAGAAAAATGGAGGAAAACAGAATGCATTAGACAAGGCAACTAGAAATGAAATAGCAATGGGTAGAACACGGTTATAAGCGGACCATATAGAAACTGACTCCGTCTACCATCTCACAAACGTCATTCACATACAAGAGCAAATGTGTACCGTGTTACCAGTTAACCGCATGTTTTGAAATGTCAACTATAGGAACTTTGGGATGCATCTGAAATATGTGACTGAAGATGTTATTCATTGAATTGCTTTTGATGATGAACGCTAACAGATTAAAACAAAACACACTTTGTTGTATTCTTAGACCAGCTAAGATCCTCCAACAACTCGATCAATACAGACAAACCGTGTTGCAATAAAGATGCACGGATTATGTCTGCGTATTTTGAAATCCCCAATGTTTTCTGGTGA
Organism: Paragonimus skrjabini miyazakii; assembly: GCA_014338405.1. Lineage (NCBI taxonomy): Eukaryota > Metazoa > Platyhelminthes > Trematoda > Plagiorchiida > Troglotrematidae > Paragonimus > Paragonimus skrjabini miyazakii. Next base: position 28,351 of record JTDE01001442.1, on the reverse strand, counting down.
TATCATTCGACAGTCGCAAAAGTGAGAGTCTAGTCCGTCGTGGTACACCAAAGTTGGCCATCACTCGAGAGAACATAACGGCGCTGAAACACGTGTGTTGTGTTTCACCAGTGGAATAGTCACATGGTACCTGGAAACATTGGCATTGTAACCGTTGATATTGTTCCGTTTGCTTTCCACAGTTGAATACTATATTTTAATTTAAGTAAACCATACAGATGATCCTATCTCTCTTGATTAGTGATAAGGTAATAAGGAGGAAAAGACCAGCGTCAGCTTTCAACAATGCTCGGGAAATTCGGTAAGCATACCGAAGGAATGACAAACTGAGTTAGCATACTTCGGAGTGTATTCCACTTGATGTCTATCAACATTGAGGGAGTGAGGACGTGGTTTGGAATAACTGTTTCATATGCATGGGTTATCCATACGTTCGTCCAGCAGTAGACAGGTCTGTAGTGGTTCATATTTTGCACCCAGTACAACCATGGATAAATATAGCAATTCATGTAATGAATATGACCAGGTGATGTTGGCACACGTGGTCCAGTATTCTAGGTAAGTTTTACTTTGAAAACTCATAACGAACATCTGCAGTTACGCAGTATTGTTCATTTACGTTGCTAAGTTATTTGTGGTGATTTACAACATATCACCCAGTAATGTGTAAGCCTACGCAGATCTTTGCCAGTTCCGTAAGAACCTGGTGAATATTGACAAACCGCTAACGATTGAACAATTATGGTCTCAGTCAAATTGTATATCATCTACAATTAGTCGCAGCCTTCGCATTCCCATAAACATTCTAGTCGGCCCATTTCGAAAACTAGCAATAGACTCGAATTTCGCTTTCATTAGAGTTTGTCAGCAGTGTATATCCTTGCCACAACCGGGAACAGAACTACGACCACGCTTTCATGAAGTAAATCTCCAAACCACTGTGTCATTAACTTTACACAATGCACAACTGAATTATCATATGTGGCCACTTAGCCGGTTAACAGGACAATTATTGTGTTACCTCTCGAGACGTTCAGGCAACCTGATCATTATTCACAAGCGAAAGTGGTTGAGTGTTCACATGCGATGATAATTCGGTCGTGCCTAATGTGAGGTCGATGGCGCAGTGATAAATACGGTTGCGTCATAAAAAGCGTGACCAGAATTCTAGTCCCGGCTGTGGCAAGGATATGCATGACCGACGGGCTCTGATGAGAGCGAAACTCGAGTCTAGTGTTTCTTTTTGAAAGAGGCCGACTGGAAAGTCTATCTGAATTTCAAGACAGATCAATTGTGGGTGCTGTCCAATTTAAATAAAAACCGAAATCACCTAATACTCCGCAGTTTTAATTTCGTAAAACTTCATTCACTCTTCTTTTATTTCTGGTAGTTTCGAATAAGTTGGTCATTGTGAGTTTAGAATGTGTTCGCAAACGAATGATTGTCGAACTAAATTATTGCGAAATGGAGGTAAATGTCCCAGTTTGAAGAGGTGATTCGGTTATAATTTCAGGTGTAGTAGAGACAACCGTTTGATATTTCTTAGACGATAGTGACATGCGGTCAAGCGTTTACTGATATATTTTGCCGTAAACCGATAGGCATATCTTGATAAAACTGCATAAGGCTGGCATCCAAATGACAGGCTGACAAAGTGTGAATATCTGACGGCTGTTGCAAAAAATCATGTTTAGTTTGGTTACCCTCATTTTTAGTTCACAATGTTATGCCAAGTATTGTTAGGGACTACAAAACGGCTAGATTCTCCAAAATAGATGAGTAAATTCTAACACAACATGTTCTTGCGTACAGTTGTTAAGAGCCTAGTGAACTTATCTACTTTACTCGGGCACTATAATGGTATGGTTTGGAAGGGTTTATTGATGGTTAATGAAAAAATGCGGAAGGCTTTATTTTCAATTTATTTAGTTATTTATTACTTGTCTATTCAAGTTCAATTAACTAGTGAACAAACAGTTCGATATAAACATTCAGGTTCGTCCGCAGGTTTTTCTTTTCTTTCTAGGTAAACATCAATATTCCAGTTTTATATCATCTAACAATAATCACCATAAATTTTAGACATAAGGAAGTGGAACATTGTTTTATTCAAAGAACTGGAAGTATTCCATCCTTAAGTGTATGTTAAGCCCACGGCATTTTACTGTCATTATATCATTCGGCGAAGAGCAATGAGTCTATGGAATTAATAGACAGCACACTTTGACTGTTGCTAAAACACTAAGATGTGCATCAAATCGAAAAACAATAACCACTTCCCTGTTAGTACACTGAGTCTTTGTTTCTTCCTACAATATTTGGCACTTCTGTGGCCCCAATTCAAACTTTCGTACACTGACCACACTTCTGTAAGAGATTGAAACTTTAGCACTATGTCACCATAGTGTATGGTTTTGCAGCTGTTTTTCCGTTCAAGCTATTGGGCACACATTTGATGTGCGGTGGTTAGATGTGGTCTTGAGCACTGAGGTAGTTACCCATTAGAACTGGACGGAATCAAACTTGTACCGATGTCCACTCATCTCCGTTGGCCAGAACTCGTCCGTGATAATAGAAAAGAGCATTCGAAAGCAGCTATCTTTCGGACAACAAGACGCAGATAAACAAAAACTCTGGTAAGAACATGTTATTCCATTAAATTTTTGTTAAAATATAATCTGTAGATCATAAGATAAAGTAAATTTATACCAGATGGCTGGAAAAAATAGTTTCCAAAAGACTGTTTGAGACCTTCATGAACTTTCGTTCATTGTGCGTGAATTGATTGATTTTGCTTCGTGTCACCGCTACCGGCACAGATTCAAATGATCTCCTCGATCTCACACATCACTTACATTGAATTGTCAATAAAGGAAGAACGAGTGCCTTGAAGGAAGGTTTATTAGTGCGTTTCCAACTAAACCGGAGACTGTGAAATCTTTTTGGACTTTGTGTACCTTTCATGCAAAAACTTATGTTATTGTGATCTGTTCCCGCTTCCTTCTCCAGACTTAAAGAAGCATTACACTCTAAAAGTTTTGTTTGGTCTTCTGTTCTTAACGTACATGTGTCTTAATTCCTTGTC